>JANVCH010125506.1:0-19971 GCA_025505405.1 Epizoanthus rinbou | reverse complement strand
TATATGTTCTAACACACGTTATTATCACTACTATGCTAGTAATGATAATAATAATGATAATAATAATAATAATAATAATAATGATAAAGATAATGATAATTATGACGATAATAATACTGTAGTGAATAGACTCATATTGATTGATATTATTGTTCAAGTTATTCCAATGGGAAATATCAGGCTACTTTAGGTTCCAGCTTTCTTTTGATTGGTTTACATTGTACTCATGGTTTGTGTCTCAGAAATAACATGTATGGGATATGTCGCACTCAAGGACAAAAACCTCTTCGGCTGGACAAACATGAGCCAAAATTTCATCCTGGTGAGGGACGCATTTGGAAAACAAGTGCAAAAAACTTTAGTTTCAGCTGATTTAATTTATATATTTATAAAATAAACAAAATGATGGAACATTTGTGTTTACTTGTGGATTATCAAAATATGCGAAGTGTGTTAAATAAATAAGATAAGTGTTTGATTCCATTGGCCAGATAAAAAGTCCTGCTTAAAGGCTGGACATCAGAGTATTAGAAGTTTCATCCAGCTGGCCAATAGAAGTAGGTTGCATTTGACCAAGCAATCTTATGATAATAGGTTTTGACATAATTTATCCTAAATAAACAGCTTCAGTGTAAGTGCAACCCAGCCCTATCATGGTAAAATATTTGGACTTCATTATCAAAACCACAGTATCATGACATAGTACATGCATAATATCCAAATCCAAAAACAAGTTACAAATATGCTAAAAATAGTGACTAATAATTAATATGAGTGAGTCGAATATAAATCTGTGTTTCCCAGTACACTATTTGGTCGGATGACCTGTTTTAGAAGGCAATTGAAGCAGATTATAGTAATGTGTTGTTGAAACAAATTCAGTGTTGGCTCATAGAACATACTATTTATTAAAATAGCCCTCATAGAACCTCAACGAACCTGTTTCATCAAAGGCTTTAATATTCTTTATCTATGGAATGTAAAACATTATTTTCAGAAAACTGAGTATTTTTGTACAGCAGTGAAACTGTCCATTTGAGTCATTTGTAAACAGCTAAAGATAAAGTGATAATTGGTAAAAATATTTTCTATTAGAATACTTACAATAGGTAGTTTTCAAAACATTTTATATGGTGAAAAGATATATCTCTGAAATTTTTGAAGTTTAATGATTACTGTAGTAATTATCTGGAAATCTGGCAGGGACTCACATTCATGAAATCTGATCAAACACAACTACCAGTATGTCACTTCACTTTTTACCTTATTTTTAATGATGTAATACTTTAACCTCGACCAGGTACAACCTGTAAAGGCTGCCAAATTAGATTTTAAGACTGCTGATCACAGAATGCTTTGACGTAATTTTAAATTAACCATATCTTGGTAATATATCAAAAATTGCAGATCAAAGCAGTTAAACAATTTGTTAGAGTGCCAAGAAGATTGATTAGAGGTCAGGATTTTCCCTTGCCTTATCCATCTGATCTTAATACTGAGATGAATCTACCCTCATGGGAAAATACACCCGACAACTACAAACCAAGGTGTTAGACATTAGACATTTAGATAAATATTTTCAAAAATGATCAAAGTATAATCCCTTGGTGTTCTTAAATATGTTTAATATTAGTTTAAAGTGGTTTTAAAAATAAACTTCCTTTTTTTAAAACACTACTCTCCCACATGTATTAAGTTAGGAACTTTCAAAACACACATTTCACCCACTAGGGTATTTTAAATCTTTTAATCAAAATTTCCTTTCTTCTAGGTCAGCCGCGGTGGAAAACTCAATACACAATAAATACTGAACAAGTTTAACTCTAGGAGACAAATCCGTCTGTCATTTAAATATTTTAAAATGTCAGTAGTAATAATACTAATACTACTACTACTACTACTACTAATAATAATAATAACAATAATAATAATAAAAATCTTTATTGAGGATGCTAACTTTGCCCTCCTAAATATAAACTTCAAGTAAATTTAAAGACGCACTCTTCAACTCTTCAATAGTTTTCAAAATATATTTTATTGCCTCTGGGGTTCTCAACGCGAGTTGAAATCTCCTGTCATTTCCTTCTCTGAAATGTCTAATATCCATAGACGCTCAGCATGTTAAGTAGTTCGTAATTTGCTGTTGATCACGGCAGAATTAGTTCTTGTTTAGTTAGCCATCTTTGTTGTCTAGCATATTCAAAACATCAGAAACGCTGAATGTAACGGAAATAGCAAACCATAAACTTTTTTCTCCAGACTGTATATTACAGATCTATGCGCGCCGCCAACAAAGTTTGGCGCGTTTTTGGCGGCAATTTTCCCCAACGATAATATACAAGTACCGCCGAAAAAAACTAAAATACGTCCAGTTGCTTTACTGCATAATGAAACTGATGTGGTTGCAGTGTAAGGCATATATTTTTCTTCTAGTTACAATTCGGTTGATGTTGAACAGCATTTGACACCAACATTATTTTATGTGTCTTCCAAAAATCGCTTCGCAGAAACGCTGCTGCGTGCATAAACTGGCATTACATTTGCAGGGGACTACGATATTTGCCCAGGTCAAATGACATATTACACACGCATATTTTTTGGCCTTAGCAACTGTCCTAAAGTATATTCTTGAACGTAGTGTTCTTGAAAACATAAAGGAAAACTGAAAGGATAGACGTTTATCACAGAGTTGGATAAACAGTTGCCAAAATTTGACAGCATCCTAGCGGCCTGCAGTTCAGGCCGCTTCATGCATGCATTTCAATCTGAATGAAGGTTCGAAAAAAGAAACAGCGTCAAAGCAAAGTAAAAAGTAAAGTGACAAAGTCGTCAAAACAACATCAAACTTCGCAAAGATTTAGTGTTAAGTGAACAACATCAAACGTCTTCTATGAAATGACAGAGGTCATGAGGGAATGCGAGAACGAGAGATCGGATTTGAGTGAACGTTTAACTAACAGACATTGCCATTGCTGATCCAAATCAGGCTACATAACGTTGCAATAAATGCACAAGCAAACGGACTTAGAATATCACTTATGCTTGATAATGAATCTTTGCACTTTTCATAATTCAAACAAAAACGAAATTTCATATCGCCATTTATAAATTATAATATCGGCATTCTTGCAAATGAGTGTACATATGTATTATGATTCTGGATATATATTAAGGTTTCTATACAAGAATTCAGCTTTTAGGTAACGCTTCTAAGAATAAACTAACGAAGCCTGGTTTAAAAATTGCAGTTGTGGTCTCCATTTGCAGTTGAGAACTAAAAATCCACTCGATATACTTCGCAGTCCGCGCACGAATTCTGCCTGTTTCGGCGAAGTGATATATGTATATGTTGCGGGAAGTGTGACTGTGGGACGGACGCGCGCGGGGACCACGCAGCGACAACTAATATTTCTTCGCAAAGCTAAGGTGACTCGACTTGAATGTATTTAGTCGTGATCTCTCTGGATATAAACAAGTGAAACAAAGAAATTACAACAGCTAGGAACAAATAAGAAATAAACCACCATACCTGTGTAAATGTTATACAGATGGACGCGAGTAAGAGGACAAAATGCGAGGCCGTCCTGAGGAATGACAACATAACGTGAATATACGGTCCTCTTTCTCACAACCAAATCACTAAGTCCCAACTCCTCAATCTTCCACAATTCTGGAGATTGCCTTCAACCTACCTTCGCCTCATTTTAAATAAATATGAAAGCGACCAATAGCAGAAACTATAACATGAATCACAAGTGAAAACCTGGGTGACTTGTGAAAGACAAAGGGTGGTTGGAGCTTGAGTTCTGAACTTCGCCGCGGTGTAAGCTTCGGAAGTTCTCAATCGGCTGGTGTGAAACGTGATCCCAAGACAGGCCTGCAAAATATCTGACAGCTCTCTAAAGCGTTACGCCCACACCCCATATCACACATTTTGAGGATTGGGTGAGGCCCGTGACGCGAAGATCGGAAATTGCAAAATTTGAGAATCCAGATTTCGCACCTTCTAAGCAAAAAATGTGAATTTGGGTTGTAATTCAAACCACTGAAGTGGTTTTACCGCGAAGATTGACGAAGTAAACAATTTATTGGTTCATGACAACGACGCCTAAATGAGAATTTAGCTATCTCGACAACAACTCAGACTATATTTAATTTTGCTGAAAGGGAGCAACAATAGTTTTACTTTTAGCGGTGCCGTGGGAAACATTCACAGCCAAATGTGATCAAATACGACACCCATTTATCCTATTGCGAACAATAAACGATTTCCTTTATATTTTGTTCGCGGATCACTATGAATTACCGCCTTCTGAGATGTGTATTATTAATCACAGCGGTATATCGACCTGGATTCTGCAATTAAATGCGCCGACTTTCCATCAATTCTAGAACTCGCAGCTTCTTCTCGCAAGTTTATTAGCATAAAGATTTCACTCTGTTTGCATTGAAACTTTCACGCTTCCGCTTTGTGCCATTATTAGCTGATAATACGACTTTTGTTTGAAGTCGGGATTTCCTGAAAGGGAACTGCCCCTGGAATTTTATAACAAAGCTATATAGTTTAACGACCACACACAATAATATCTTCTCGCAATGCACAGAGTAAACATTGCCCTTTGAGCCTATGTGTTGTGTCCGTGTTTTGATAAACACAAAGTACGAGTTCCGACGGCTGTAAAAGACACTTCGTGACTGCGAATATGAACTCGAATTACGCTGGACTAAAATTCTTACCCTAAACCCCGGCCCAAAACTAATCCTTAGCCATGCCCTTGGCGAAAACAAGAACAAAAATAAACTTTATAAAGCAAGTCTTAGACGGACTTTCCGCATTTCTTCTCAAACTTTAAGATCATGGGTGTGACTGCACGAAATCAGCAGAAAACTGGCGCCAAAACAAAGACTCTTTCTAGTTGTTAAGAAAATATAGTCCAGCGGGAACTTGATAAATCCACCATTTTATTTTCCAAAAGAATTTTCAGTTATATTTTTCCTTTCCGGATGTCCCTTATCAGCCCTGACAGAATCTTCTGGGGTCATGATAACTAAAACTGAGGTCAGGGAGAACTCCCGAGAATTTGAACATGTGAGAAAAAGGCTAGAACCACAAAAGAATGTCCAAACCACTTCTGCACCTCAACACGCCCAGAGACATACAAGAATCCCGGGCACAGTGACAAGGTCCCAAGCTTTGAATTCTTTACAACATGAAAGCCATTCTATATTAAGACCGACAGATTAAGACTTTCGTATTTTGCATAAATGTGTATTTTGATGCAAACACCAAATTATTAAAATACAAATAGGTAAATTAACTATCAATAAAGGTGAAAAGAACCCCAAAGTCCTATCCTGTATCAAGATTTTGCAGCAGGCAGGACTCTCATAATTAGTTTCCAGTAATCATGCGGTTGGCAATCTGTGGTGTTTTTTTCGGGCAGTCCCTTCCGTTTAAAAATTCCAACTAGCAGCGGCAGATTAGCCTATCCCAACACTTCCAAACAATTTGTAAGTAATTAGATTATAGAAGTTTTACCACCTATAGCTTGAGATCTGTGAAATGTCGGCATTTGGTTGTGTCTTTGTTGCCATCTGAGACACTCTACCTCCGCCCATGTGATGCATGACAAGTTAAATTCCCTCGTCTGTCAGATAAGGTAATTTGATCTCCCGAGTGGACCAGAAAGAAAACCCACTTTCTCAATCCGCGCAATCCGTCCGACTGATCACTGCTGAACTCCGGGCGTCCCATCACAACTTCATATTATTTAAAATTATGAGAAGATAGCTGTGGGACTTGCAAAACACTAATCAGCAGTTACCGTAGATATATTTTAACGATGTGGTGAGTGTCAGAGATGTGCTACGCGACTTCAGTCCATCAACAAAGAGGACTCGATTCAGTGATCAGTCTCCTAACAGTTTTTTCATTTCACCCAGGCTGCCTATTAGTCTTGTGAGTGTACTCTTCGCCGTAGCCTTAAACGTCGTCAATTCACCGTTAACAGATGCCGTGGTAAGTGTAGTTTGTATTCCTTTCAAAGAACTGAAAACCGATTGGGAATTTCGTGCACTACACGTAATATACGCGCAACTCGAGAGTGTTTAGGAAGGCCTCCAGCGAGACATATATTTTCAAAGCGTTGATCTCGAACTCAGTTCGGCGGGCATGCCTGAAGTACCACAGAAATGTCTAAACTGAGAGACACAACACAGAAAATATATTCTATAGTAGCTTTTGCTATCGATCGATACTACACCAGAGCGGTCAACAAATATACTATAAAGCAACATCTAAGATATATGTCATGTGTATATGATTCAATAGTGAAATATTATAATTGGCTAAAGACTGCTCTGAACAAACAAGTTCCGATATGAACAGCTAGCTCAGTCCGCAGTTACGATGCGCATGGTGTCACTTCTTGAGAATAAGGTACCTTGCATGTTTCTCAGGAAATGGTCTCGTTCAAAACCGCAAGCAAGCATAGGAAATTTGTGCCGCAAAAGCTTGTACTTGTTAGTAAAAAAAGTTTATACTACAAAGATTCGATTTTCATAGCAAGAATAGCTGCCGGACAATATCTTCAATATGTTTTTAAAAATAGCTAGAAATCTCCCGTGGTAAATCAGATTTATTATAACAATATCGAGTATAGCCATCAGCTTGTTTGCAAGTCGAAATCTCTTGTGGCTTGTGTTTACTATCACCATGGGCAAGTCTATCGAGTGTATATATGTCTTGAAGGAAACTGTTGATATACCATCAAGTAATCCACTTCCCTATGGGAGTTCAACAGAAGCATCACGAAAACTCTAATTTTCCCTCAGTTACCAGCATTTCAATAGATTGTCCTCGCGGCAAAAAATTTGACCCGCGCGCAGCTCTATCTACCGAATTCATGTCATTTCCGTTCGCTTATTCACGCCCGACTGCATGCAACTGCATGAAGTCCAAATAATTTCTGGCAAACAAACTGTTTTTAAATTCAAGTGGGATTCCATTTCACGAAAGAGTATTTTCACAATTTCACAGTTTGGAATGGTCGAATGGGATATTCTCGGCAAATTGCGCTCATATTCCCGATTACCTCAGGTTTGTTCCCGCGTGGTTATCCCGCGTGTTTATATTTCGCGCAGTGCGTGAGCCGCAGTCACACGGCATAACGTTAATAATGGAAGCCACAAATGAGGTTTGATGAAGATTTGCCGGCTGTTCTTGAACTTGTAATGTTCATTATTTTCATATTTGTCAGTAACTGCGAAAGTCGAGAATTTCTGTGATTAGAAAGGATACGGTAGCTGAATGTGATCATAGGCCCAAGGCGTAAAAACCAGCCGAGCTTTAGTCTTGTAATACTAATAGTAGACTCCTGCTCTGTTAGGTCATTATTCGAGACGGAAACGATAAGATTTGTTCGACAAATGGAAATAGTACCATCTTTCAGCGCCGTCAAGTGATGAAATAGGTTTCCCACCGCTATATCGCTCTAATATTTTCGCATGTTGTACCGCGGTTTAATATTTAGCTCCAAACAGGACAACAGACACAGCACGTGTTTCTGTACACAGCTAGCAGTGGACAGTGCCAACCTAGGGTTCCCCTCCCTGCCGGCTTAATGCCACTTTCCGTGATCGTGATTCTCTAAAGTTAGTTGTCTACGCCTTGTATTAACGCAGAATTAACGCTGAAATAATACGATATCTTTTTAAACTTCAAGCCGCTGTAAATCTCGTGTCATTTCCAAAGAGTTTACCACTTCACGTATTTGTCACGAATATGAAATTGCGGTGATTTTATAACTGGTTCAGCAAGTGTCTGTATTCTGGCAACCGTGAAATATGCTACACTCTGAACAATCAACTGGTATTATTAAACAGCTCAGATTCGAACTGCTTTACACAATTCTCTGAAAATTAATACAAACGTATAAAAGGTCTGGTTTGTTTTCTTAATTAAACTCTCGTGGAGATTAAATCCCGTCTTTGAAATCTTGACCTGGTTAACAACCGATGTCGTGCGCTTGCGATTCATCTGTAAAGCGCACATATTTCTCCTCCGGGCCAAGTTGGATCACTACAACATGGACATGACAGGAAGCAGAGGCCAAGGAAATGCTTTACTCCTTTATAATTTAGTGTTTTTGTCTTGGCAAAATATCAACAACATTGCGGTTCAGTGAAAGATTCTTTCAACAGAGCTAGCGCTGTTGAAAATGTAGATGAAGTCTGTGCGTAAATCTCTAATTGATTCTTGAACTTTTTCAAATACGTGTCCGCTTTTCTGGACGAGTTTATTTGAACCAGTTTTGCGTGATCTCTTTATGGCTGAAAGTAGATTTAGTGAATCAGACCTTGTCTTGAGGATGGGATTAAAATAATATTAGATAAACAAAACGGATATGAAGTGTAAACAAATCGACTAAATCAGTACATGAGCGCGCGCTAAGCAGGAAGGTAGGCGGGAAGAGGAGGACAGACAGACATACAAATAAACAGTCGCACACGTATTTACGCAAACAAATAGATAGATGGGCAGACAGACGGACAGACAGACAAATAAAAAAATAGACAAACAGATTGATAGATAAACATACAGACGCAGGCAGACAAGCAGGCAGACAGGCAGACAGTCAGACAGACAGACAGATAAACAGACAAAATAAGAGATTACACAACTACAATCATATTCGGACAGCTGACAAAGTGGAAGATTACAATTGCAATCTCGTGTCTAAAAGTAAAACCATCTAGGACTGAGTGCTAGCACTAGGTTAAAAAAAGGATGTCAGAAAAATAAAGGGTAAAAACTTACAAGATACGTAGATGCTATTTTTATTAAACATATAAACAACAACAACAATATTTTTATTCAGTACCATTAAACATATATATACATAAGAAGAAGAAGAAAAAATAAAATGAAATAAAACAAAATCATAATATGACAAATCTGCGGCCCTTCACTTCCCCAACAGATGAATTTTGCATTTTTACAATTGCAAATCATTCAGTCGCATTTTTTCTTTTATCTTTTACCAATTACAACCACTATCAATCAGCAGTTGTTTACATCAGTGAAGGAAAATAACGATAAGACAATTGAATAACCAAGCAGTTATAATATCCACAAAACGTCTGGTTGAATTCAAGCTGTATTACAAATTATTTTGCCTGGATTTATTAACTTTGATATTTTATACTTGTAAACGTGCTTAACACATTTATTCTTTTAAATCTTCCACGTGTACTTTGCTTCGTGTCATCTACTAAAATTAATGACAGAAACATTTAGGAGATAGAGAAAAAATACGTTATTTTGCATGTTAACATTTGAAAAAGAAATTAGAAACAAGATTTTAACAAAAATGGAACTCATAACATCTCATAGCTGGAACGACATAAATTTTGCAGATGTCTATTTCAGATAAGCATAAATGATTTTTAAAGTTATGTAATACATTAACACACATAATATTTTTGCAACTTTATTTTTAGTTTATAATAATGGCTGTAGTGAAACTTGAGTTTACACTAATAAAGTGTGAGTCACTTTCTCAAGATTGAGTTCAGGTTCCCTAACAAGAAGTACATGTAGTATGAAGTCTGTCACTGTTATAGATCATTCCCAAAAGCATACACTCTACCACTCCTTTTCTTTCTTCTTTATTTTTGCTCACATCAACCAACTGCTCCACTTTGTGTCCTCCCCCACCTAACAGACTAACCCTGGTTCTTTTCATTTTGTTTCCTTGTAGCAGTACCCCAGATTCTTATGTATAGAACTTTCTTTCTCCTGGACCCCAATTTACCACATGTGTCCTCCCCCGCCTAACAGACTAATCCTGGGTCTCTTTATTTTCTTTCCTTGTAGCAGTGTCCCAGATTTTTATGTATAAAATTTCCTTTGTCCTGAACCCCAATTTACTACATGTATGTGTCCTCCCCCACCTACATGTAACAGACTAATCCTGGATCTGTTAGTGCCATTTACTTGTAGCAGTATCCCGATTCTTGTGTATAGAATTTACTTTCTTATGGACCCCAATTTACCACATGTGGCTTAAAATACACACTTCAAAGTCCACTTATTTCCTGGGGAACTTTAATAGCATGAGACAAACAGTGTGGAACATGTAATATTGTACGAATTTATTCTGGGAATCCAAGGTCTCTTCCCATTTGTTTGGTCTAGCCAGCCTGAGAGAAATGGTTCTGGCCATTTGAATTGAGAGGTCAAGGCATACATGAGCATTTCTCCTGCCAAACCTCACCATTAAATTCCTGCACCCTGGCCATCTGGAATGATAGAACTGATCAGTTGGATCAGCCAGTCCCATCATTGCAATTGTACTAAGTGTTATAAATAAATATATCTTCACAACTAACCTGTAAACAACTTTTATCGGCAGTGTGAAGGATGCCAATCCTGTGTACCAAAGTGTATAGGACCTAAAGGAGACAGAGTAAGTATTGAGCCTCATATTTCTATGCTTGAAAATTCCCCCGTCACCTCATAGGTAGTAATAGGTGTAACATGTCTGTGTTATCCACAGCTAAGGTGTTAACAAAACAGACATAACTTAACCGACCTGCCAACTCTCCTGATTTTGCTGGGTGTTTTCCACTTTTTCCCTTTTCTCCCTGTCTCCTGGAGAAGGCCCAAAATCTCCTTGTTTTACAAGAAAAAATAAGACTTCAATCCAAAGGATATTCTCACATATATCTTTGGTTTAAGTGCCAATGCTGGATTGAACTTCTAAAAGCTTGTTTCTTATAAAAAAAGCATGATAACTGTTCCTGAACTGCCTTTTATTTCACAGGTCTCAGGGAGACTGTCCCAACAATTTGTGACTGTGATTAGAGGTTAAATGACAATATCAAAAAAAATTTGAAATCTCCAGATTTTTTACTAAATCTCCAGATTTCTTTAACGAAAATAGCAAATGTCCAGATTTCGTACTCTCAGGGGTTGACAGGTCTAAAATATGTAGAACTTTAAAGGAACAGTGATTTCAAATTCCTATGATTGTGGAGATGCTGTTTGATCAAGAAACTTAATCAAGAAATTTATTTCTTTCCCTTCCCCTCCTAATTATTAAACTTCCCAAAAATATCACTGAATATTGTTGACTTTGAACATACTAAATCATACTTTTGATACAACACTATCAACACAAAATAAAACAACTAATTAAAATAATTTGAAGAAACTCAATTGATGCTAGCGCTTTACTTATTGGTATAGTAACCTCTCTTGCAGTTGAGCACTGATCAATCAGCCAATCAGTGACCATGTACAGTTGATTGCAGTCGCTGATCAATCAGCCAATCAGTGACCATGTACAGTTGATTGCAGTCGGTCGTGGGCAGTTACGGATATAAACAGATACAAAGTGACTGATTTTTCTTTTTTAAATGCCTTAAACAAAATAATGTGGGCACTAGGAAGTAAACCTTCATCACCACTGATCATTTTGACAAACAGTAGATAAGTGATACATGCAAGGTTTTGGTCAATCATGGTTGATCAATTGGTACTCAGCTGCTAGAATGGACTGCTCTCCTTATTAGAGTTACATCTAGAAGTTTACAACCATCCTTAAAGCAAAACAGTGAGCAGCATGATACTAGAAAACAACTTTACTTTTTTAATTAGGTCACACTTAATTTGGAGCCAAGCTCTGATGCATGTGGCATTCCATGATTTTGTTTTTTTGTGATAAAATTATATAAAGAAATACATAAAAATATTTGCAAACACACCTACCTATTCAGCCAAAGGCTAGGTTACATTTTATCTCGTGTTATGTTTAGAGAGTTTGTAAGAAGGGGGAAGGAAAAACAGAGGGAGAGGGAATACCTGAGGAAGGGGGGCGGATGGTTCACAGAACATAACAGAGGGGTAAATAGAGGTACATGTACAGGTCATACTAAACAGGGAAGGGGTACAATCTACATAGAGGGAGAGGACTTACTTATGTTTCTCAGACCTAAGAGGAAGGAGGTGTTTTAAAAATAGAACTGAACAGGGAGGGTAGATAGAGGAGGGGGGTTACTGTATGTTTTCAATACTCAGGAGGTAGGGGGTCATAATACATGTAAAACTGAACTGTGATGGGTAAGGAGTTCTTAATAGAACTGCACAGGGAGGGGTAAATAAATGGGGGCAGCTTATTCATGTTTCCAATATTCAAGAGGAAGGGGGGTCATAATGGAACTGAACTGGGAGGGGTACAGAGGGCTTATTTTATATTTACGTTTGTGAGACCTAGAAAAAAAAATTAATATGCAAATAGAAAGAGCCCTAGACGGTTCATTTTCTCATTGTCCTTTTTCTTAGTGTATGTTACTGAAATACACACACTATATTGTTTGGCCTAAACTAAAGATGGTTTTCAAAAACATATGTTCCCTTTAGATACTGAAAAATATGTTGGGTATCTACATGTAGGTGATATAATTATAAAGCTTTCTCAACGATATAATTTATCAAGCAAACAGTTACATGATTGTATGTACTGTTACATGTACATGTATGCGAGCATGTACACATTTTGCTTCTGCCATTTCTAATCTTGAATTCCTACATTGCCTGACCTAAGAGTGGTTAGTATTACATGCATTAAGAGCGTTTAATTATAGTGAGACATAAGTAAATGTAATTCACACATGTTTGTATCTTCACAAATACTTGACATTTTTTCTGCATGAGATCATTGTTAAATTGAGGTATCAGCCACATGTAAAATTATTACTAAATTCTTGTCATTTTTAAGCAGCCGTGCCTTTGGCTGGATGCTCTCAGCTATTGAACACATAATGCCTTCCTTAAAACATTGCTGGATATCAGAAAACTAATAATATTGTCCTCGTTGTTTTTGGCTAAGCAAAAACTATATATTGCCTCCTCTTAGCTTGCCAAGTTTACTGATAAGAAATATGAATCCTGATATAACTACAAATTATGCTGATAATTATGTTATTGTTAACCCTGAAGATGTAATATTTTTGTTGATAGAAGCAAACATAAAAAAACACAATTGTTTGGACAGCACCTGAAAACTAAATTTCATTTTTCTGCCTCAAATAAAAAACAAACTTTTCAAGTTGAATAAGCTATTTATAAATTACAAACAGAATATTATGTCTCATGAAACACCCCTTGCCTGATCGATGTAGGTAACCTGTGAATTAAATTTACCTTGAGATTGGTTAGAGTTTATTGTGGGTTCAAGTTATTGAAGGTAAAATTGCAGTAAATGAGTAAAACAAACCCTGGGAAAACTGATTTTGGTTCGAGTTAGGGTCTGCATTATTACAGCAAGGAGCTCAGAGTTATCAGTCATTATAATTTTCATTACACCCTGATTGAGGATATTCTTGCTCAAGCACTCTAACCAATGAGTACAGTGGTTGGGGTAAGAAAGTGCCTGGAGGCATTTCCACATCCAGTTGTTTGACACAGTATCAAGAATAACTTCTGGCAGCCAGAGTACACTTTCATTGGAATTTATCATAATAATTATACCATTCACGCCAGATCCAGCTCAGCTGTTCATTCTAATATATGAATCCATGCATGTTTAAACTTACTACTACCATTACTACTATTATTATTATTATTACTACTACTATTATTACTACTACTACTACTACTACTACTACTACAGTATTATTATTACTACTGCTACTACTACTACTACTACTACTACATGTACATGTACTACTACTACTGCTACTACTACTATTACTGCTACTACTACTACTACTACTATTACTACTATTATTACTACTACTACTACTACTACTACTATTACTACTACTATTACCACTTCCACCAATTACTACTACTATTATTATTACTACTACTACTACTACTACTACTACTACTACTACTAATATTGTAGTTATGAAAAAATGTTGATCAAATATAAATAGATCTCAAGCCATCTCAGTTCTGGATTATGGTTTTAGAATTTTATAGTAGAACCAAGGTTGTTTACAAAACCAGTACATGTCTTCTACTTGATCAACATATTGTTTCTAAATATCACTTATTGAAGTTAACTATAGTACTGTTTTTAACTTCCAGGGTGAGAGAGGATTCTCGGGGCTTATTGGCTCACCGGGATTACCAGTAAGTGACCAGCTATAACATACAATATTGTGCTAAACACAAGTAGTAGTTTGGAATAAACTTGTTCACAGTTGACATACATCATGGGTAATTAATCTACTCAAGAGTTACAGCACATCCCAGTTGTTCAAAGTGTAGATAGTGCTATGAAGCAAATAAATTATTCTCCAATGGATAAAATAAGCTAAATAGTTAAAACTTATCTGCTGCACAACCATATATCTGCTCAATAGCACTATCCACTCCTTGCACAGCTTGGGCCACATAATCCTACATGTACATGACACCCTCCTGCATCCTGCTGGAGATTTGGAAGTCATCCCCAGCACGACTTCAACATTGATAAAATATCCAAAAGTCTTGTGCATTTTTATCCATCTTAAGATTTTCTCTTGCATTTTGGTGCTATCATTTTATCTGTCCAGTCCAGCTGGCAGACATTCATATTGTATGAATATCTTTATATAAGGCCAACAAAAGTTGATGTTGAGTTTCTCGTCAGCCCCTCTCAGAAATTTGATGCGGGAAAGTTTTCATTATTCATTATTCGTTATAAATTTACTTATGCACACGTTTCTCTTGTGGCACGAAAAGCCAGACATTTTCACACAGTTCGCTTTGGCGCAAAAAAAAAACAGACGTTACGCACGTTTATAACAAATTACGAAAGCAACCTGACGGCAGGTAGGCGAATAGGAGAGAAGATGTACACAAGAACTGAAAGACAACAAGTTAATACATGTAGATCACATGGAGGTATACGGAAGGTTTTACAGGTTTCTTGAAGCAACATGGTTAAAAATAATGAATAATGAAATTTTTTCATGCGGGGGCCGAATTCCATGCGGGCACTGATCAGAAACTCAACATCAACTTTCGTTGGCCTAACAGACCAAAACATGATTGTAAATTGCATCCATGATATTCGTAATTATTTGTCACTCAACAAACACACCGATTGAAAAATCTGGGTCATGATAAAGTAACTCAACTGATTTACACTTTACAGAATATGTCGATGTTGTCCCCCATCCCGCATGAAAACATTAAAATCTCCAGTATTTTGATTTCCTCAGGTTGGCAACTATGATTAATACTGATTATTTTCATGCTAACAAACAACATGTATGGACTTTCACAAAGCTTCATCTCATTATATTACACGTAGAAATGCAGTAACTGTTGGTGCAAACTGTTCTGGTGACCCTGCCAAGTTACTGTTTTAATGTTCTTGTTTTTGTTTTTTTGTTTTTGTTTCTGGCAAAGCATAATAAATATATACATCATTACATGCAAATAAATATATATTGAGTACATGATTTGAAATTGATTAGTAGGTAAACTTACCACACTTGTTTTGCTATTGTAGGGATTTCAAGGACCTGAGGGTCTTCCTGGCCCAAGAGGATTTAAGGTAAGTTGATGTTTAGTTGTAAATACATTTGTGTGACCAGTGCTTGTCAACAGCGACTGAAATCTCAGTCTTGAGACATTCTCCATCTCAGCTTGATTTCCTCCTAATTTAGCTTTCACTAGTGAATAAAATATTTACATATTTAGTTGTAATAAACTAGTTTAAAACACTCTTGCTGAGATAAGAGATTCGGCTTCATTATTCTAATATGATAAACAAGAACTTCTTGCCAATAGAAAGAAATGAAAACTCGAAGAAAATCCTGTCCCTATCCGCCATCTTGTTTTAAATGAGCTCTTTCCCTCGGAGTGCCCTGGGAACGAGATTGAGAAGAAATAGAGGCCTGGTTGCTCAGTAGGATCGGGAAATCAAGATGGCGGCCGAAAAAACATGTTTTGTCATGGATTTCTAAAATGTGGAGGAGGTTAGAGATGGAAATTTGCTTGATTTGTTAATTTGACAGTAGATAGGGTTTATCAATTTTGTTTTGTGGGTTAAGTGCCACTATCCTGACATTGAAAGTGATTCAAATTTGCATTTACATCAGACTGAATCACTGATCAGTCATCATCAGATCTGTCTGATCATGTTTAAAACCTGATTCAACGATAGGATTTCAACAACAGCCAACCTCTGATCCCTTATCAATGCAAGTGACAAACTGGCCATTTATCAAGGAGCTTGAATTAACATTTTGAACTGTAAACACAGACATTGAAAGTGAGCACTCAAAGGTCAAATTGAGTGATGGACAATTTATGTTCTGTCCAACTACATAACATATCATATGTCATATGAATTTGATGTACTGTTGCTTTCACAGGTTAAAGTGAAAATTTTAAAAGCATTTCAAAGTGTTCAAACTTTCAATATTAGTTTATATTCATGGACAGGCAATAATTACAGGTCCAATTGCTGGTGTTAGAAGATGTTTGTGTTTTAGTTCTAAAATGATATGGAAATAATTGTAGGTTTGTATTCTGTTGCTGCATTTGGAGTTTATCTGGGGAATATGGTATTAGAATTCAACATGTACTGCAAGGTATTTTCCTCCTGCACAAGATCACAAGCATCATTATAATGTAAACAATGAGGGTTGTCCCTAACAGCTGAAAGTCGGCAAAACTAATCATCTACTTCAATCAGTTACATGTATTTCTGCCGCCTACTTTTTATGCTTCCAGTAAAAACCAAGCATGTTTTCTTGTAAGTCTATATGTTTTAGACCACCTACTTTTAAAAATTAACTGGCTACTTTAGAAAGTAGGGACAACCCTAAACAACAGGATTTGAACTGGGATGACAGGAAAATGTCTAAAAATCCAAAGCCCTATACAACTTAAAGGTTGGAAAATGTCATGATCTTTTGTGTTTAATTCATAACTTCAGGTTCTTGTCATTCATCGTGTAGTTTTTCATGATAAATTACTAATGTGTTTCATGCTTCAAATGTTTACAGTTCTCTGGGTCTGAAAAATTTATAATTGGTTTGGCAGAATATTTCAAATAAAAATCTGTATGAAGACGGAAACAAATAAATATTTAAATATTGATGCAACAACACGGCAGTTTTGATAATTGCCAAATTATACAGATAATTAAAATGTTGGTACGTAGTAGGTGAGGGGTGAACTTTCACAGTGAGTATAATTATTTGTATACTTGAGTTCCATGACAATTCCATTGATATTTTGTTTACTTGTAGGGAAATAAAGGAGGATCTGGAGATCAGGGTCCAAGGGGACCACGGGTAAGTAACTGGTGAGGTGAGGGAGGTGCAGAAACAGACCACTGGACATAGTACATCTTTCTGTTGGCCAGGAAAACAAAGTGCTAACAAAATTGTCCATTGACAAAGAGATATTGTAGCTACTTCAATATCTAGATGTCTTCCATTTGTCTCAGAGGAAAGATTGGGGTAATAGATTTTTGTTGTTTGTTAACTGTCAGATAAATTTAAGGCTTCAAGTCAGATTGTGGATTAGCTCCTGGTTATATAACACCTGCGTGTATGGAAGGAAATTGTCCCAAAACCCATCAAAAGTGTGTATTTTGGTACAATCTATAACTATTTTCAGAACTTTCATGTTACCAATAGCTTCCGATGCAATCTGTCTCTTTTAGCTTTTGTTAGTTTTGCAAATGGAATGAGACTATGCCTGTATCAAACAGATATTATTATTGTCATTATTTGTATTATTGTTAAGCGCTTAGCACTTAACCGTATAAGTGCTATACAAATTGTATTATTATTATTATTATTATTATTGCTGTCTTTGTTCCTGTTGTTATTACAGAAATATTATTATTATTGTTGTTATTGATCGGTATTGCTATGGATATTGTTGTACTGCCACTGTTGATATTGGTTGCACCATTGGTGTTGGTGTTGGTAGTAATGTTAGTATTGGTTGCACTGTTGGTATTGGTGTTGGTATTAGTATTGTTGTTGCTGTTGATCTTGTTGTTAATATGTTGTTGGTGTCACCACTATTCATGGCATTGATATTGCTGTTAGTGTTGATGTTGATATGATACATTAATTGTAGGTGTTGGTGTTGGCTTTCACTGTTAGTGTTGACCAGCATTGGTATTACTTACACTGTTGACAGTGTCATTGTTGATATTAGCATTGTTGTTGATATTGGTTGCACTTGTGTTGGTATTAGCATTGCTGTTAATTTATGATATCATTGTTAACGTTATATTGTTATGGACCGTAACATCTTCTTTATTTCCCTATAGGGTAGAACTGGTAAACCAGGATTCCCAGGATCCCCTGGCATTCCAGTAAGTATCAGGTTGCTTCATTATTACTTGTATCTTGGGTAACCAAAAGAAGAAAGATATGCTAAAAGTCAACATCTTAGTGCTGTTACTTGATTAATATATAATTTATTGTTTATTTATTGAACGTTATTTTTTAGTTTGTGTTCAGAAACTAGGAATCATTCAACAGGGATTGAGCTTCCCAGTTTAGCTCAGTAGCCAACTGGGCACCTAAAAAAAAATTTTAGGGGCCCAGCCAAAAATCTAGGGGCCCAGCTACTTTGCGCAAATAATAAAAAAATAATAATTTCCCGAAAACTTCAATAGGACAAATGAAATAATTACCTTGTAAGTTTTATCAAACATGTATTTCATGGTTATAATCATTTGTTGGCATTTTTATTTACAATTGTACAAAGCAATTTGTTTTGGACACTTCACTGTTCTTACACCTTCAATTCTGCCTCACGAAACAGATAACAAGACTGCAGACAAATCGTAACAAAACTTCACGTCGTGCAGAGTTCATGTTCACTTACCATAATTTCCGGACTATAACCCACGGGTTATACATTAATTTTGTGCAAAATTCATGCTAGTGCAGGTATTTAAAAAGTATGCATGCCAAATTCTGTTTTATACTAGAAATAGAATGACAATTTTGAATGCTTCTGACATTAACGTAAAACCCAATAAATGTTAACAACAATAAGTCACATTGATATATATACACTCTGATAAATCGATACTAAACACATTATTCTTTATTATTTAGTCACAATTGCTACCGTTTCACATTCTAGTTTTTATGTTTTGACAATGATGGCTATAAAACTATAAAAATAAAACTATCGATAAGTCGTTCCTGTTTCTTCGGTCTTTCTTCAGCATTAAAGGTACTAAAAGCCTGGAAATATTCTTGATTTGATGGAGGGTACATTGTACTGCTTTATCTTGTTGGTTTTGGCAAAATAGAAGAGATCTTGTGTACGAAAAATCTCCTGTTTTCTCTTGTGTGAAATGCAATGTCCGCCATCTTGATCCTTCATGTCCATGTCACGTGTATCAATCTAATTCCAGGCTTCCTCGTCGATGAAATGTTCCAGGCACACTAAAACACGAACGTCGATCGACAAACAAAACATGAATGCAAATTTATACAAGTAAAATACACATGTTTTAGACTCTCAAAAGTTGAATTTACAAAGTTTTCTGCCAGAGAGACAAGAAATAAGGAATTTCTAGAAAATTCATCTATTTAATTTGAAGAAAAAACTTGAAAGCAGCTCAGAACACCGCAGCAGTGAAAGTTCAATATCCCACTCGCCAATGGGCGACCAAATCTCAACATTCGATCAGTTTCAGTCGCCCAGGGCAAAATCTAGTCGTCATGGGCGACTGGGTGAGTGCTATCACAATCCCTGTATGGATGCATTGGCATCTACTTAGGGACCATTCATTTTTTATGGGTAGGGGGGGCCAGTGGCTTTTAAATAATATCTGAAAAAATATGACATGACCCCCCCTCCCCTCAAACCAGTGACCACCCCTCAAACCAGTACATATATTTGTATGACATTCCCTCTTCCCTTTGTTATTTTTGGGATGCCCCCCCCTTTTAGCTCGAACATTTTCGGATGGCCCC
>JANVCH010125505.1:0-32465 GCA_025505405.1 Epizoanthus rinbou | reverse complement strand
AGGTAGTTTTCCATCCATTCCATGAAATTTCCTCGAATGCCGAAATTCCTTTCTAGTTTCGACTTCAAGATATTATGTGGTACGCTGTCGAAGGCCTTTTTAAAATCCACGAATGCAACGGCAGCAAATATACTTGAATCCAAAGCCTTTCTCCAAGTCTCAGTAAGGTGTACTAGTAGCAGCTCCGTAGAATGGCCAGTTCTGTACGCCCACTGACGGTCTGTCATCAGGCTATTATCTTTAAAAACGTGCTGCACCAGAGAGTCATTTACGTCTGATTCTAGTATCTTACTTGGAATGCTTAATAAAGATATGGGTCTATAGTTCCCTCTTTCTGCCTCGTCGTCTTTCTTAAATATTGGGGTTAGCCTTGCAGTTTTCCAACTTGTGTAAACGGTTTTTGTTTCAATACTGTGCGTGTATAAACTAACTAGAGCAGGGACTATAGCATATCCCGCGAGCTTCAACAGTTTGGGCGTCAGGCTGTCTGGACCAGCTGATTTACATGTTTTCAGTGTTTTCACCTTTTCCCGCACGGATCGATGCGAAACGCGAATTTCTGTAAGCAGTGGTATATCCCTGTCGCTTATGCCAAAAGTTGTTTGTTGTGATTCAGATGATGGTGACGGTAATTCGTCATGCAGTTTTTGTCCGATCGTGGCGAAGTACGAGTTCATCAAGTTGGCTTTCTCTAGGTCAGATAACGCCAAGGTCTTCTTATCTCGTGTTAGGGGTCCGATTGGCTTACGCAACTTCGGGTTAGTTGCTTTCTTTAACAAATTCCAGTACGCTTTTGTCCATGATATCCAGGAGATTCATTGATTAGTGAACCAATCACAGCGTGCGAAAATCACTATTCACTGGTTGGGTATATGCTAACCCAGGATATTCCGAAATGGGGAACCAATCAGATCGCGCGCAAAACACTATTCACTGGTTTGGCATATGCTAAGTGTGTTTATCTTATGAAATAAAGACTTTCTATCTATCTATCTATCTATCTATCTAATAATATTCACATGGTAACTTGACATTGTCTAGCTGCCGGCTGTCATCAATTTCATGTTTGTGTTCTCTTTACAGCAACTCGCGCCAGTGCACAAGTTCATATCCCAAGGGTGACCCACAGTTCACCGGGGGCGCTCTCTTACAATGTTACGCTACAAGAACAGGAGTCGCCTCCCGGTGAAGGCCTGGGGAGAGGCAGGGCAACTGTGGATAATATCGGTAATATACATGGAAAGCCGTCTGACAGAACGTTGCATAGCAGTATTGCTTCTCCGAGGTGGAACGTGAAAGGAAGACAATATGCACATCGCTCTAATAAACAGTTGGGTATAAGAACAAAGAAACAAGATATTCTCCATAGTTCATCCCAAGAAAATAAAACACCCGACGTAATAAGCAGGACAGTGTCTGTACATAAAATCGAAACCGGATCTCATCCTAAGCTTGACTCTGTTGTGAAGAAGGGTGTCCATAAGACGTGGACAACAAATAAGAGTCAAGGCAGAAAAAGAAACAGATTTGCGGGTATTGCACGATTAAACAATCTCCTACATTCGTCATTGGTCCATAATAACCATTCTGCTGAAGTCATCCAGCATCTAATTGACATCGGTAGAGTTACGGTGGAAACAGGAATTAGAATGATAAAGGCAGACAAAACAAAGAAACGTGTGCCAATCAACACAGAAAGTAACAAGAATTTAACTTCAATTGGACAGCGCCTAATTGTTATCGGGAAGAAAATTCGTGTTCGAGGTGAAAAACTTGCAAGCATGACAGTAGGCATGAAAAAAAGGAAAAAAACAACAAATGCAAAAGACATTGAACAATCTCTGTTTGCACGTTTGGGAATTTCTCCGACGACTGTTTCAGAGATGTCGAGCATGTCCTCCACCATACGCATGCCTGTGATTAAAATGGTTTCCCTGTGTAGCCATGGCCCCATTCATCATGGTGTTACTGTTCGTGGCGGACTACACGCTGGAAAGTTTGTTTCTCAAGGAAAAGTGGACACAATAAAGGCCTGTGTCAAACACTGTTGTGCGAGTGAGGAATGCAACCTTGCTTTAGTGGTAAAACATGAGTGCTACACTGTTACTTGTTACAGTGCACGTTTGTGTGAAATCTTGCATGTAAGCCAGACAGCTGAATATCAACCGCAAGTTGTCTATTTATGGCGAGGCATTCACCATAGGACGCCAAATCGAAGCAAGCCTATTGCACATCTCAACAGCAAACCCAAGCATATAACTAAACCTCACTTTAAAGTAATTACTCACAGACAAACAAGGAAACTTGACTTGCGCCAGTGTTTCAAGTCCAGGTTGCATTGTAGGAAAGAGATGTCTCATCGGAAAATGAAGAACGGTGAGTGGCTGTATCTTGGTCAGTTGAGGAACAAAAAACTTTGTCACCTATCCTGTTGTAGATTGCGTGGGTGCAACCTGGTCTTATATCTCCAGGGAAAGTGTTATGCTCTTTCCTGCTATAAGAACCATCGTGGTTGTCCAGAGTTACCTGAGAAAACGGGCATTCCACATATTGTCCTAAACAGGGAAGATTATCCCGCCGTTTTGTCGTGGAACCCAATGTTAGTTGCTCATTTGAGACATCACCTCGCTAGAATGCCAGGGAGGTATATTGCCTCCCAAAAGAAAACAATTAGAACACGAACAGGAAAACCCCACAAACGTCCATCAACTTGCCCTCATTCCAAGCTTTTCTCGGGGTTTCTTCTACGCCGTGGAATGCAGACAGGAGATTTCACATATTTTGGAAAAGTAAAGAGCATGAAACATTGCCTACAATTTTGTTGTGAGACATCTAGCTGTGATTTAGCGTTCTTATTGGATAACGCTTGTTATTTAGTGCGGTGCTATAGTGAGGCACTGTGTACTGTTGTGGCTTCACATCAGCGAAAATACAAAACACAAGTAATTTTTGTTGCTCGGCGTTACAATATTGGCATGCAATCACAACTGTACTCTACTGCACGGCCTACATTTCGGCAGGTAATCCAAAATAGATATAAGGCGAGTGTAGGAAACGAAACACACAGTTTGAAGAAGAAAACAACTAAATTGGTAGCTGATGGTTCACAAAATCACAAGACCCTGGCACAGAACATTACGGCAACTGAAGAATTAAAATTAACTCAAAGCAGATTTTCCATTCCCAGAAGCAAAACAGTATTGTTATCGACAGCGCGAGTTGAACAACAACCAAGATATGACAAAACCAACAGTTCGCAACTCTCCACTATTGGTACAACCTCTCCACCAGTTCTAATAAAAGTTAAATTTACTAAATCAAAAGCAAAGGAGAGAAAAGAAAAGTCTTCCCCAGACTCGAAAGGAAGGAACTTGGAAAACTTAAAAGTCGATTTTATTGATAGAGAACCTCTGGATATAAGAATAGATTATAATGAACGCCAGCCAGATGATATTCCCGGTTCATATGGTTCTATTGCTATGACTGATTCAGGGAGTGACGCACTGCTCTCAAGTAATCAATGGCAAGTTAGTGGAGAATCTGACAATGGTACTGTATCACTTCACAATGACATGAGACTAGAAACAGCCAACATATCCAATGGGGTTGTAAACGAGTCATTACGATCTCAGATGAATACATCTAGCTCCCAAGTTCCAACAGATGAACTTGTACATAGCAAGGATCATAATAAGGAAGCCATAGAAGAAAGCTCATTAGCAAGTGGCATCAGCAATAGTGGTTCTGATGAAAGAGACTATGAACGAGATACAGAAATTTCAATGGACAGTACAACACATACGTCAGTGCTACACTATGTATTACCCAGTTCCATTGTTCCAAGAAATAACAGTGGCTATCGTCAAGCATTGTCTCTACATCCAAGATCAAGTTTGAAAAATATCATCAATGACCAGAAATGCTTTTCTGAGGGCATTATTTACAACGTCACGTTGTTGGGAGGATTTAACTCTGGTATATTTACCGCAGTAGATTCCGCAGTGTCCGTAGACGATTGCATAAGATTCTGTTGTCGGTCCGATAGCTGTGACTTGGTGTTCGTAGTTCTCGAGAAGTGTTTCATGGTAAAATGTCACCGCAAGCAACTGTGCAAGCCAATACGAGCACAGCATACAAATCAGTTCCAGCCAAAACTAGCTTATGTTGGACGAGTTACAATTAGCTCGTCCAAATCTGCAAAATATGTCAATCGTTTTCTCGAACATGTAAATACATCCCAGAAATCAATTAATCCTATAGAAAATGCTAAATCACTTCACAATGACTCACGATTACATTTACATTCGATCAGTGATAGTATAACGTCGAGTAAAAGTTTCGTGCGGATTGAATTCAATGACACCCACAACAGAGAACGTAATAAGCCAAACAGATATTCGTCACAGTGTACCCCTGGTCAAGTAATGTTTAATGCAAGTCTTCAGGATGGACTCAACGCTGGACATTTTACCTTTCAACGGAACATTACCAACATCAATCAGTGCACTCAGCGATGTTGCAACGTCGATGAATGCAACGTTGCCTTCATGATTTCAAAGAACTGTTACACTGTAAGATGTAATTCATCTGAGATGTGCCACGTTGCTAATGTTCACGATCCAGTCTACTCTCCAAGGATTGCGTTTATATCTCGCTTAATTAAGGAGAAGCAAGAATATTTACCTACTGTGGATGATATAAATGCAACAGCTGCCACAAACAAAGCCAGTCAGTTGCCATTGAAACCTAACACTTCAGAAGAAGTTTCGAATATTTCATTACCTACTTATTCTTCTAGTCTAGGAAGTCATGGGAATGACTCAGAACCACCTCCTGCGCCAGGAAACTCTGAACAAGATCATTTTGAAATTCCCAAGTCACTACATTCTCCAGCGTCCAGCACGTTTCACCCAAGCAATGTTAAAATACAAGTAAATACTGTTGAACAGAAAGTATCAATATATTCTCAGGAATCCTCTGGTGTTTACCATGACAGTTCAGTTCGTGGGTCAGGTGAGTCGTCCGAGCTTGAGAAATTAAACCAATACGAGGCGGAGTTTGGCGGCGAAGACGACATGGGTGAACAAGACAAGTTTTCCGTCGCGTATTCTGGCACAGATATGAGCACTGATATATCGGGCGATGAGGATATCTCGTTAGCGGAAGTTGAAGCAGCTGAAAAGATAGACCTTGACACGTGGGCTACAGAACAGTCTGCTACAAAGTCGAATATTAACCGACCCGATAACAACACTAAGCGTAATCACGAATGTGTTGCAGGGAACGTGTTGTATAACGTATCTCTACATGAGGGATATGGCGCAGGTACATTTACGGACCAAGGTCTTGTAGATGATATGCACACATGCCAAGACATTTGTTGCCAGAACGATTATTGTAACGTGGCGTTTGTTATACAGGATAAGTGTTATACAGTCGTATGTTTTTCTCACCAAGCATGCCAACCAATCAAGGCTAGATACGCGGACAGATACCATCCTAGGATCTCCTATATCAAGAGGAGACAGTTCGTTGACTTAGCTAGCGATAATAATAGACGCAGCCACAGAAACAGTCTACCAGTGAAGAAGGATAATATACACAAGATTGCGACCTTCGCTGAAAACGATATTGGAAATTATGCCAATGCCTCGCAACACCAAACAATGAACTGCAGTTCTGTAGATCCTTTACACGATGTTACTCTAAAAGGTGGGTTTCACGCTGGTATATTCACAAGTAGAGGCACAGTTCAGAACATTGAGGAGTGTGCAGACCTTTGCTGTCAGATCCCCAACTGTAACTTGGCTTTTATGATTAAAAACGCTTGTTTCAGTGTACAGTGTTACAATTCTATCAACTGTAGCACTATCTCTGCACACCACGCTCAAAAGTATCACCCGACAATTACCTACGTGAAAAGAGCAGGTACCAATAGAGCTTATGTGCTGGAAGCCACTAAAGTTTCACATATACATCAAGCCAAGGATTTGAGTGCCAACACGGACACCAGTAGTAAGAAATGGTTAGCAGATAAGGCTGAGAAGCCATGCCAATTTACTAAAGTACAGGAGGAATATAGTCTGCGTCGAGGCGCTTCTGCTGGAAACTTCTCCTTTGCTGGGAGGTCCGCCGACATAGCTGAGTGCATGAGGCATTGCTGTCGCGATGAGTCATGTGATGTAGCACTTAGGCTGAAGAACAATTGTTATCTGGTAAAGTGCCACACCAAGCAGTCGTGTTATTCAGACCCAGCCATGCCATCCGAGTACCATCCGATAATCGCCTTTAAAATTAAAGGTAAGATATTATTTGTGGCTTAGAATGTGGTAACAATACAATTCACCAATTGTAATACAAAAGCGTAAAACGAACGTCGTAGAGCTGAAAACGGGAGTAGGGACCTTATGCAGCTAGGACGGCTAACGCCTACGACGACGGCTGCTGAAATTGTACTTTCTTGTTTTCTCTTTTTAGTTGTGTCTCATATGTTCTTTTTTGTTGCTACTTGTGTACCGGAATGAGGCCTAGTTTACACTATACCGGATAGTTTTGGTACCGTTACGAAAACCATAGCGGATAGGCGTTTTGTTTACACTTGGAACGCTTTTACCGGCACAATTTTTTTGCCAAATACAACGTGAGACGCAACGCTTTCAAAAGTAATACGTCACATATCGGATAGGTTTTCGTGCTGCGAAAAATGCAGTGTAAACACCAAGCGACACCGCTCCGGAAGTGAAAAGGACGAGGATAACCCGGAGAACTAGCGTTCCAAGTGTAAACCAACGGCCTATCCGCTATGGTTTTCATAACGGCACGAAAGTTATCCGGTATAATTTAAACGACTTGTGACGACTTGGCATCGTTCCTGTTTACACTGCAACGCAACGAAATGTCGGCACGAAATCCTATCCGGTATAGTGTAAACGAGGCCTAATAACGGGACAATTTATTTTTCACGTTGAACTTGTCTACAAAAGGCAGAACTTGGACTTTTCACGTTGGTTTCTGAAGACTACGGTGAACAGCTGGTAAATTGGGCTCATTTCCCAGTGTAGATTATTGTATTCTGTAATTTAGCATTTTGTTTTTTGCCGTTGCCATTGTCGGATTGTAAGGTCCGTACTAATCAATTTGCATATTCGAATTTCAAATTTCACAACACGAGCGGGAAGGAAGAGTTCAAACTTTACGAGGAAACACCTCAAGAGCTAGGGAAGCTATGTAATGTAACTTGTGAGAACTGTGTACTGTTCTTTTGTCTTGATGGCCTAAAATTCGTTCCATCATCAGCACAAGATTAAACTACCGTAATCTTGCAATTTATGTGGCGTTTTTGTATGTCTACAATACATTATAGTGTCTTTCGACCATTAAGAAATGGATAAAACAACTATTTTAAATAATAATTATTATTATTTAACCAAACAAAAGGTACCTGGCCAACCAAGCGCATAGCACGAGCACCTAGAGTTGACCCAAGTATATCACAAGCTTACCAATTCACTGCTGCACTGCATAGGAGGACTCAAGAAGACTTCCACGCTTCTGTGGTAATTCTAGCAACACCTTCGATTCCCACAGCAGTACCAAGCTCAGTAAAGGCCATAAATAGTTACAGAAACTCAGAACAGATACTGAATAGTACAGTCAATGTAGGTAAAACCTCCAAGACAGATAAAACTCGCCTTCTGAAGCAGAAGAGAAAGATGAGCAACATATCAGAGAGTTACACGTCTAGTCATCCGAGGCAATCGAGCAGTAAGATTGAGGGCGCTGATTTGGTAAATGTCTCGAGTTCTCCAATTCCGATCAGCTCCAGGGGCAATACCTACAACAGAATGCAAATGGCTAAGGGAACTGATAGCAATGCTACTGCTCAGGTTAGTGTGACTCAGCAAGGCGACAATCGTAAGGTCTTTGTTGTCAGTAGTAATACGCATGAACAATTAGCTATAGTTAGATGAAGATATGGATGATTTAAACTTGATGTCCATATGATCGCTGAGTAAGTTTCCACGGGGGCCATGTACCTCAGCAATACAATACAATACAATACAATGCAATACAATGCAATGCAATGCAATGCAATGCAATACAATACAATACAATACAATACAATACAGTACAACTCTGCCGTAGTTTATTTTTATCTAAATGGACAAACTACTACTTCTGAATGCCAACGGTTTGAGGTTAGCAGCAGACACAAACACCTGGATCTAGAGATCTCGAATACAATATGGATAACGTCTGGGTAACACATTTGTTAGCAGACCGAGGAATCCGGGAGATTTCTTGGATTGCTAAGAAAGATAGAAACTCTACTGCTATGATAATGATCGGTGTATATTGTGACCGTACGACCAGTAGGTGGGTAGAGCACAATACTGGGGATTGTAGCGATGGTAAAGATTGTAGGGTAGGGTAGTATTAGGGCAGCTCATGCAACTACTGAAATATAATCATGTTTTATTAAAACATGGTCATAATCTATTTAAGGTACCAGCGAAAAAAAGCAGAAGTGCGCAAGCCATTCACGTGGACAAAGCTGAGACTAATCATCCTTCGAATGGACAGGATATCTCTGCGGTTAACAACAGGTCACCGTTAAAACAAAACTTGTCGGCTAAAATTAGCGAGTTTACAAGCACATTACAGGAATTTCCCAACATCTACAACGTTGAAAGCAACAATAAAGTTTTCAATAAAGGCGACTCTGCTAAAAGTAAAAATCTTACAAGAGATAAAAGTACACTTAATCTTGTATCAATGGCCAGAGGAAGATCCCTCAGAATTGTCAGTGCTTCCAGTCATGTCCGAGTATCTGCCGTCACGGGCAATATACCGGTTATGTATCAGCCATATGGCAATGGGTTCGTAGCTGCAGTTAATGGAAGCGAAGCTGAAGAGGAAATGACATCAAATGAGACTTTGCTTGTTTCTAACGAGACAGAAACAGATCTTTACGCTAATGAGACAGCGCCACAGTATGTCACTCTCTCGCAACCATTGCTCTTTTCCGGAGAGTTAACATCAAGACTTACCCCACAATCCACTGCAACCGAGCACTCCATTTCACTTGTTATGGAGACACCGCCTAAGCATCTTGATGATAATAAGACAGAGCGGATTGACGAGAGTAAGACACTAGCAGAAAGTTCACCTGTTGGGAAGAACAGTTACGTATTACATGTAAATCATGCAGTGTATAACAAAGATTACACAGTTGTCATGTATACTATTGTACCGACTAAACTTCACTCAGTTCATGTTACAAATAGTGCCCTTCCTCAGGAACTGCCTTTCTCAAGGCAGACGAGTTCATCGTACGCTTTCTCCAAGCTTAGCAGTAGGATTAAATTGAGATCTGAAGAAAAGGTTGAAGACAAAACGAGCCATCTGCATTCAAGTTATTTTCAAGAAAATCAAACATTATTGACAGTGAAAAGTGAAGCAACCAAACCAGAAAGCTCCATTAATCAAGAGAAACTTGGAAATGTGGTACAATGGCTAAGTATTCCCGTACCTACCAGACCATTTCATAACAAAAAGTCGTTAATGACATCGACACTTATCATGTATTCCAGCATCACACCAAGAGAAAGTCACAATTCTCATGTTCAGAAACCAACTCCGACACCTGATTACTTAAATCCGCAAGTACAGAACCACTCATCTGCTCCACCATTGAGCAACATCACAGGCATGAAGAGGGCAACTCTCACAATGAACACAAATGCCAACTTTGATTCTTTTTCCTCAAGTGTACTTTCATTGAACATGTCTTCTGTTAGTATCCATCCAACTTTAGCTATGGAAACGAAACTCATACATGCTGACAAAATCAGAAATCCAGCTGTTTACAATAGCAGGAATAACAACAAAATCGAAAAGAAAGAAAGCATACCTGGTTTGCCCTCCATTGGCTTTGACAGGAATACAGAGAACCAAGACTCGCGGCTATCAAATGTTACAGCCCGGTCAGGTGTAGCATTAGTGAACAGTACGTCTTCACTGAATACTTTGTTACCTTCTAAAACACTAAACAACGGGAAGGCTAAGATAAAAACCAGAAATGGCCAAAAAGCACCAATTGGTGCCAAGAACAATGTCATTGGTGTTAAGTTCGAGCAATTAATGCAAAAGATAAACGGAATTCTGCACAACAAATCCATAAATGCGCATTCATTTAATAAATTGGAAAGCATAACGTTACATTTACATAACTTAATTATGAACCAGTCAAATAGTATTCGCTGGGACAACTACACTGCAACACAGCGAAATACACCCCAAGAAAATAGGAATGGAACCGTCTTACTACCAAAGTATTCTGATATCTTGGAAAATTTGACTGCTAGACTAAATAATATGGCAATGTCGTTCAGGGACGTACAGATCGTGAACACTAGCGTACATGGAAATACTTCAAATGTTGCGAGATCTAACATAGCACGCGAGCAGAAAGACGAAAACATCTATGAACTGATGATGCGCCTTGTATCACACTTGCACAAGCTCAGGGGAATGATTAACAACAGAGAGAAGCATACTACTAAATCAAGAAACATTAGCACCAACTTGCTAACAACGTTAATTCCGCTTCAAGTTGTGTCACCAACGATATCACTCAAAATATCAGGTCGGGAAATGTCATACAGTTCTAATAGATCTAAGTCAAATATCGCAGCCTCGCCATTGAACCTGTCGCTTTTTGAACCATCGTTAAAGGTGCTTAACAGGCTCGACACGCCACCCCTCCAAACCAGTCCAGTTGAATTAGACACCAGTCCTTTAGAAAAGAGATATCAGGTTGCTACGGTTATGACAACGGAGGAAAAAATAAGTTCAGTGTTTGTTGCTAGTTCACATTCCGATACAAGTGAAGTGTTTACCTACGTGACGTTTCGTGGTGGAATTGAAGCAGGAATTTTTACAGAAGAAGGAAAAGTTGCAAATATGAGCAAATGTGTCCACCTATGCTACAACAGAAGCAAGTGTCATGTGGCGTTCATGGTAGAAAATGACTGCTATTCTATCCAGTGTTACAGTTACAGGACCTGCGAGATCCTCCCCGTTTCTTCACCGATAATCAACACACAAGTAGTTTACATAAAGAGCAGACTAGCCAAGCTCCCATACGACACACCCGGCAGTATACATACAAAGACAACAGCTTCTGAAACTGCCGCAGATGATAAAATAGCAAGTCTCCGACCATGCAAAGTACAAGGAACAATATTACAAAACGTTACATTCAAGGGAGGAATAAGAGCTGGGAATTTTACAGACCACGGTCAAGTAGGCAGTATAGACATTTGCTCAAAAATATGCTGCTCTCAGCAAAAATGTGATGCAGCTCTTATGGTTTTTACAAACTGCTTCACTATTGATTGCTTTAGTGTCAATGACTGCAAAGCCATTCCTTCAAAATCGCACAAGATCAATACAACTATTGCATATTTTCATGGGATGTTTTACAATACGTCCGAAGCCAATAAAACTAGAATGTTACAGAACGAAGAGACAAGTAGCGATAATAACCCGTTGTGTCCAATACTTGGCGAAGTACTTCACGGAGTAACCTTTAATGGAGGGTTGCGAGCAGGTAATTTTACTGATCATGGCGAGACCGCCGACATAAAAACTTGTATCAACAAATGCTGCAACTCGTCAGGGTGTAACGTTGCATTCATGATTGAGCAGAACTGCTACTCTGTTAAATGCGCAGATAATGTTAGACGATGCATTCCAATTCCCGCTCGGTTAACGCAATATAAAACGGCTATGGCTTTTATGGACCAAGAACAGTTGGGCAGTTTAAACCTAACATCAACTACAAACCGCTCCTCGTGCATTGGTCACGCAAGAATTGAAAGAAATGTCACATTTCGAAGGGGGATCAACGCCGGAAAATTTACTGATTATGGAAAAGTGTCAGATATGGAAGCTTGCTTGAACATTTGCTGTCAGGGGTCGATTACATGTGATGCTGCATTTATCGTTGATCATAATTGTTTTACAGTAGCGTGTTCACCACATAAATCACTCTGCGAATCTATGCCAGCCCGAACAAGCAAATATGAGCTTGCAATTGCATATGTAAAGAAAAGTGAAAGTACCAATAAACAGACAGATGCATCAAAAGAAGAATCTATGGTTTATAAAAGCATTATGAACGAAAACTGCGAAGCAAGTCAAGTATTCAAGGGCGTTAACCTCACAGGTGGATGGGCAGCCGGAAAGTTTATTCGGTATCCAATGATTAACGCATTGGATATATGTGTGGAACACTGCTGCAGATATAGCCACTGTAACGCGGCATTCATCCTCAATCGACATTGTTACAACTTGCGGTGCTTCAGTAAAGAACTGTGCAAATTCGCTTCCACACCTGTCATGCCTATGATAAGTCAAATTGTTTTCTTGCACAGACGACCGACTCAGGCCAACTCTACAACGAACAGTAGCTTATTAGCCAGTGGAAATTCGCTTGCAAGAGATAGAAGTTTTATGTCTTCTGCAAGTCTGACTCAAACGCCATCAAAGACTAGTTTGGGTCTACAATTAACATCAAGATATATTTCAGTTAAAAACTTTGACAGCATTACCCATCACGATCCTGTTGCTGAAACATTATCTCAAAATGTTCGTAACAGAAGTAGTACTTCACAAACAATCAAATTAACGAGCAATGCAGAATACGTAAACCCAGTTATTGCACAAAACAAAGAACGTAGATCAATAATACCAGGCTTTGCTTTACACTCTACCGTCAACGTTGTTAAGACCTTCAGTGCTTCTAGTCATAAAGATAAGACGATGTTATTTGAGGCGCGACCTACTGCAGTTGCTATGGTTACTATTTCCTCACGGAGTCCATCCTTAGTTCTACAGCCCAGTGTAGTAGGAACAATAGCAACACCAATGTTTCATTTCATCCTGCCATATTCTTCATATCCTGTCACCCTATCCAGTGAAATGCATTCTAGTCAGCCTCAATCCAGAAATGTGCACATTGCGACTACTGACATTAAAACATCTCTCTTGCTAGAGAACAATGTCAGTTACTCTCAGTCATCAGATTACGAACATTATTCATTGTGGAAAAAGGTAGACTTAAAACTCGTACATGGAGAGCCAAGAAATCTAGTTAGAAGTCGGCCGATGACATCTAGCAAAATTGAGAAACAGCATGTACAGTCAAAAGAGGATAATAGAAGGGAGAAATTGTCAGCATCATACGAGAATAACTCCAATTTGTTAACAACCAGACTTGGCCACGAATCTACAGTGCACCCCACTCCAGTAGTATTTGAACCAACTTCATTACTGCCATCACGAGAAACACAAATTGCTGTAGGAAAGATGTCAGACAGTACTGTCTTGCAAAACACAACTAAAATATTGGAAAATGTGACTGCTATTACATCCGCTTCCGTAGAAGCATTGAACAGAATGAAGTATTCAAAGAAACTAGATATTAAATCTTCTGAAGGATACTCAATACCTAAGGATAATTACGTCACTTCTATAAAACGTACGGACAGCACGATTTTAGCGAGTCCAACTGACATTCTTAATACCACTGTTGCACTAAAAGAGACTTCAAGAATTGAAGAAAGAATCATGAATGTGGCACACACACGTACAAGTGAAATCACAAGAACACGTCCCACGTTGCAAAATCAAACATACTCTGTTACTTCTAATTTTACTAGCTCAGACGTAATTAAATCCATTTTGAGAACTCAAGCTCTAAATGCCGTTGGCAAAAACAGAACACTGCCCAATATTATATCACATGAAGAAATGCAGTTTAGAGAGGTCATCAGTAGAAACAATGACACCGCATGCGGACACACTTTCATTGCAGAGAACGCAACACTAAGGGGTGATTTACAGGCTGGCGATTATGCGAGCAGAGGAAATGTCACTAGCATTGAAGACTGCCTTAAATTGTGCTGTCAGGCGGTGGAATGCAACGCTGCAGTCATTACCAACAACACCTGTTTTGTTGTAGCGTGTTTTAGCGAGAAGCCATGCGAGGCCGTTCCTGCAAGAGATGCAAACACGACCCAACATGTAGCTTATGTAGCAAGAAACGACATGGAAAGTATTATTATTCGCCAGTTGCTAAAACATACCAAAGTAACGATCTCACCAGCTACAAAATGGAAAGTCACAGTAAATGTGTTTCCGACAAATGGAATCCGACCACGCGTTCCTACTACAAGAGTTAGTAATACCACTTGCAGAAGGAGTCCATTACTTACGGGCGCACGGTTTTTACTTGGTATGCGTGCTGGTGAATTCCAGTTTGCTGGCAATGTTGGTCACCCCGATGAGTGCGTGGAGTATTGCTGTTCGTCACACGAGTGCAATGCTGTGTTTATGCTGCGCTCCAAATGCTACCTAGTCGCCTGTTATAATCAGATGAGATGTCGGAGCGTTGCAGTTAAATCTACCTTCTTTAAACCTACAATTGTGTATCTAGCAAGGGACGGAAGCGAAGAGTTCTACATCTCAGATATGATGTCTCCTGAGCTCATTAGAACATTTGCAAAGCGGTCGAATAACCTAATAGTAAAGCCAAATAAGACTATTGTTAACAGACGAAGTGAGGCTAGTTTTAGTCTTAGACCAAGCGTGGTACTATACGCAGGAAGTGTAAATGCCAGAAGTTCAAGCTTGCTTCAGACACCTACATTGGTAAATTTGGGACAACGTTCTGTGAATAAGACCCATGAGTCTCCGAGTACATTTGAGATTTTGCATTTACACTCAAGCAGCAGAATTGTAGCAACAAAAACTCCCTTCCAAATGCCACTACAAGCACTAAAAAGACACTATGATGTCGTTACTCCAACTATGAGCTTTCCAAGTAAAGCAACGGGGACTTCTTCAAGCCAGAGACCACCTTCTAGGTCAAGCAAATTACAAGTGACGATTTCTGCTTCTGCAGCTTCGAATTACAACAACTTAAACATAAGCAAAAGCGTCGAGAAAACCGTACGACATAGAAAGATCAAATTACAAAGCTTCAGTATGAATTCTCCTAACACTGTTAAGGTCTCTACTAAGACTCATATGTCAGCTTCAGTTCACAGAGTTCAACATCATGGCTTGGTGTCAAGTGTCAGCTCTGAGAGCAAACAAGGAAAACAGATCAGAGCAGCCTCGATGCTTTCTCTAACTACCAGTTTGCACAGTTACAGGAGTGTAGCTGCATCTGATATTCGCGTTAATATTTCTGCCGGTAATATCAACACATCTATAGTTGAGGTGCAATCCACCGCTTCAGGGACACTCGTTTCTCAAGAAAGTACAGATCATAATATTGTTGTGCCGCTGACCAGGGAAACATCAATTAACCTTTCTCCTCCTGGTGGCAGTTATATCCATCCATTGTCAGATATGGTTTCCCGACTAATCGCAGTATCAGGAACTTCAGCAGTTGCTAAAAATAGCAAAATTCTTGCTTCAACTACATACTCGGCAAGTTCTTCCATTGACTACCAACACCAGACGTTCTCGGAAGGGGAAAACGACAACAAAGCTATGGCGCAGCTCCAAGAAGAACTGAAGCTTCTTTCCTTGAAACAAAATCAGACTTCATCATCTTTGGATGTTGCTGAGACACTGATTTCCTCACTCAGGGGCTACATAAGCAACTTAACGTATAACCAAGGAAACAGCCAACACAGGAATGGCACACAATCGATGCAGTTAAAGGCGAATTCCACTGCAGAACACACAATTCGTATCAATAAAATTATTAAACGGTTATCTGTTCACTTTCCAAAAGTACCAGCTATTCAATACTTAAACAATACGGTTAGCAAACTCGTGACGAATGCATCACAGACAAATGCCGAGTTCCAGTTGTGGAAAAGAGTTTTACAAAACATCCAAACATCATTAGAGGAGGCTGGTAAAAAATCAAAAACAGCTGATACATCCTCTTCATCTGAAGAAAAGAAAAATATCATTCCTAATAAACTTGAAGCCAAAACAAAGCATGTACACTCAAAGAAAGCAACGTTTACAATTAAGAATAGAAACACTTCGTTGGATATGTCCGGAAGTTCCCAAATCCATGGGCATTTAACAAGTATTTTGGAAATAAGTTTAGCAAAACAAAGCAAAAATGTCATCCAAAACTCTGCATTTTCCCCTCGTACGTCGATATTATCATATTCACCCTCAAAAGTCTCTTCGACACACGATCAAAGCACGGCCTCAAAAGTTGCAGCAAGAGGGCGAAGCAATACAAATGAACATGGTGAAACAGAAAAGGCCAACATTTCGCCACACAAACTATCTAGAAACATGCCAAGACAACATATCTATACCTTGGATGAATTGACGCAGTATTCTGCTAAGCCAAACTTGCATAAAATAGACGCTAGATCTTCATATTCAAAGACTGCGGGACAAAAATCTGCTCTTTTACCAAATTATTTAGAAGAATTAAATCTAGATGCCACCATAAGCAAGCGTGAACAACATTCGGGTGGAATCTACAAATACCTTGGTGATTTAGTAAAAAAGATTCGAGGACTTTTGACATCAAAACCGTTACAAACGACTTCTTTGACTACTAACTCAAAAACCTCGTTATCCTCATTCGAGCCGACAGACGGTGAAATAATAGCAAAGACAAGTCCTTCTAATCCGTTAATCGAGATGCGTTATGCAGAGGCTGCAACTCCCTCCAAACCATACAGGAGTAATATGATAGTTACTCCCAGCCCGTCTATGTGGGCTCACACAGGTGTCGGCTCTCCGCATATACGTGCAACACCGCCTGCAATAGCCAGGAGTTTCACCAATGAACTGTTTCATGGGCGGGTTTCGGTTGTTGACACCAATAGAGGAATTAAGATCACATCGGGACATACAACAGGACAAGATCCATGGCACACTTCAGTACATTCAAGTACAGGAAATGGGATGTTAAATGCGCTTCAGGATAACCCAACCGAAACAGTATTGGTTTTCAAACCGATTGTTCCACTGATATCGCATAATTTAAATATTCAAACGCCGAGTACGAAACAGATAGAAGTGACACAAGATTCAGTAAATCCGTCTCTGAAAGACATATTTAGAGGCAATGAATTGGCCGAAGCTGTTGAACCCCTGAAGAAAGAAAATCTAAACGTTCCTGGTCAGCGGCAAGTGACTTTATGCAACCATACAAGGACTTACGAGAATCAAACTCTTAGGGGTGGTATTGGGGCAGGAATATTTACAAAGACAAAGGACGTTGGCAACATGGTGGATTGTATCAGACTGTGTTGTTTGGCGAGCAAGTGTAACCTTGCGTTTATGTTGCTCGAGCACTGTTATACGGTCACGTGCTATAGTAAGCACCAATGCCATCCAGTGGCGGCCAAGAGTTTACGTTTTCGTCCCAAGTTAGTTTTTGTTCACAGACAAGAGCTGTGGCCTTTGGATGAAGAAGATAGAAGATCTAATGTCTTAAACGAAAAGCGGCCGCAATCAGCAGAATATTCGAACACAATCGGAACACTGGGTAATATAAAGTCGCTATCTTCTTCACCAACGAGAACCTCTTTATTTCCAAACAGGATCAGCGCACCGAAAACGGTAATTACTTCTCAGGGAAGTAACAAGACAAGCCAACTGTTCACATGTGCCATTTCAAGTATGAGGTACAATGCTACTCTACAAGGGGGTATTAAAGCTGGCATTTTCAATGACAAAGGCGACGTGTCTTCCATGAAGATATGTGTGGAATTTTGCTGCAAGGATGAAAACTGTAGTCTGGCTTTTATGATAACAAGCCGATGCTACACTGTCAGTTGTTATAGCAAGAGACTTTGTCGTCACACGCCTGCTCAAAACATACAAGTACAGCCCCGTATTGCTTACATTGCAAGAAGAGACAAAACACACACTCGCGTATCCTCTATCACAGGAATTAAAAGCACTGTTGAAATATCTACTTTGGCAACGCAATCCTCTAGGATAGCTAAAACAGCTTCGTCATCATTACAGGAAATGAAATCTATTGCACCTCAACACAAATGCCATGCACGTGATCAAGAAATTGACGTAACCCTTCGAGGGGGACTCCGTGCAGGGGTTTTTGAAGAATTTGGGAAAGTCAAAGAAGTAAACACGTGTGTAGCTGCTTGCTGCAGACACAACAACTGTAACGTGGCTTTTATTGTCAAAAGCAACTGCTATTTAGTATCTTGTTTTGACCAAAGACTCTGTCAGAGTATCCCTACGAGGAACCACAAATTTCATCCTACCGTGGTTCACGTTAGAGAGAAACTAACTGAACCTGGTTGGAAAGATTTTCTCGATCTTGTTCAACCTTCGGTGCCAGCACTATTGAGCAGAGCCATAACTACTGTTTCCATGGTTTCTTTGAATTCAATTCAGAATACGAAGGTAAAAAGCGAGTCAATTTTTGGCACTAAGAATTATGAAGTCCCAGAACTCTTCGAGGCATTAGTGCCCAGGGACAATGTTTTGCGTATCTTGCCTTCAAGTGTGGTGTCTAGCTATTCAAGCACGATCCATGACAGCAACACTTCCATTCCACCGGCCAGGTCACCCGCAAGCTTTCTCATATCAAACTTATTGTTGCTCCAGAACAAAGTAAACAAACAGACAATAAAGCAGTTGATTCAACCATCAAGAATGTCAACATCTTCATCGAAAGTGTCAAAGATGCCTCGTAATTCACCAATTACGAACATGACACCATCACTGAATGATAAAGTGGAATTAGTTAATGAAAGTCCGTTGCTCTTGAACAGGAAGAACAACGAAGATGTAAAGGAAAATGATAAACTTCCTAAAAAGACTTCTTCGCCGAGAACCTGTCGGACAGTTAATGTTTACTACAATGTAACAGTGCGTGGAGGCATCAATGCCGGTGTTTTTAGAGACCAGGGACTCGTCAAAGATATGCCAACATGTATCAATCACTGTTGTGGTTGGAAACTATGCAGTGTGGCTTTGATGCTATTAAGTAGATGCTTCATAATTACCTGCAAAGATGAACAATCGTGTAGTCCTGTGCCGGCTCCAAACTTCAGACTCCAGCCAAGTATTGCCTTTATTTCAAGGTCAAAGCGAGATAGCGGTGCAAAGGATAATTTCACAATTTATTCTTTGAAACCTCGGATGACTCTATCAACAGTACATAGAACGTTTACACCAACAACTCATTTAAATACACCATCTCTCAACTTGGATATCGTTAGTACACTGGTAGTGTCATCCTTTATTTCACCAACACCAGTCACAGATGTTCCTTTACTATCAACTACAAGTAATATTGAAAAACAACTTGTTTCACGGAGTAAGAATGTTTATCGTCGAATAAAAACAAAGAAAACCAATAGAGAACGACATGGTGACTTAAAGACTGATCAGAATCAAAGGTCACAGCACGCAGATCAGTTACATGATATGTTAGAGGAGCCAACGTCACATCACAACGGCAACAGCTTTGTGACATTGCTGAAGAAATTCCTCCAACCCATTGAACCGCACTTGCAAACAAACACACAAGAAATAAAGACAACACACAATAATGGGCGGACTGTAAATGTGGCAACAAAGCCTTCAGGCAATTCACGCCAGAATGACCAGATACGGAAATCATTACAGGGGTCTGGAGAAGATGAACATCGCAGGTTTTCAAAATCAAAGCACAGGGATCGACAAACTGGACAAGCAAAACCGGAAAGGAACAATCGTAAACACAGTGGCGAAGAGCCTAGAGGAACGATTGAAAAAAGTGTTCGACATAAGAGCTTCATTGTAGCACACAGAGTGAAACATGAGGGCAAAACAGCTGCAGGGAATTACTACTCGTACGGATCAGGGTCTGCTGATGATGTTAGCAGTATTGGTACCATAAACATCTCGTCATATCAGTCGGGCCACAAGGACATTGCAACACGCGTACATAAACACACAAAGAGTACAAAATTAAGACTCAACACCGAACCTGCTAATTATTCTAATGGCCAACAGGTTCAACTAAAAAATGTGAAACACTTTCATCGAAAACTTCCGCGTGTAATGCACATAAATTGGAATACCAAGAAAGACCTTGATATGAGCGGTGAAGAAACTAGCGATAAAGACGTTCAGAACACTAGTGATCTGATCAAAAAGGATACGTTGGAAGTCGTGCACGGTGATGAACACAAACAGAACAAAAAAGTGTTAAAGAAAACAGTGGCAAATAATATATTTGCAGGGGAGTCCGGTGAAGCAAGCAGTGGTCGGGAACTTGGCAAGAGTCTTCACAAACACATACATCGCAACATTCCACGTGTAACACAAACTGAGAAACACATTGCCAATCCAATGAAAGCAGCCAGCGAATCGCGCAAAAACAATTTACGAAATATGAATAAAACACAGAAGCATAGTAAACTTCGTGTCAGGAAAACACATAATAGCAATAGTACAAAGCATAGAAAGGAAAAAGGTCGCCACAAGATTCATGCAAACCTTTCAAATCCAAACAAACTGAAAACAAAAGCAAAGCAAAAGATTGGTTTCTCAGTTGTTCGCGAAAGCAAGATTAATGGCAAGAACTTTTATAAGTCTAAAAAGCCAGGATCTGCTGCACACCGAAAGACCATAGTTAATCATTCTTCCACTGTCGCAAGTGAGAGCATCAAATTTGTACCGTTCTTGTCAAATGGGAGCTCTCATAAGTTGTACACTATAAACGTTTCAGCCCATCATGGGGCAAAGAAGTCGGGATATTCCAGCGGGCTAAAGCCGACTTCAGTATCTTCTCTCACTCGTCCCAGTTCTCCCTCCTTCTCCTCTTGTCTCAATAGCCCGATCTCTTACAATGTTACGCTACGGAATGGAATTAGGTCGGGCTATTTCCGAGACCAGGGGAGGGTTGGCAACATGGGCGAGTGTGTTCTCAAGTGTTGTGAAGCTCAGGATTGTGACGTAGCCTTCATGCTAAAAGACAGTTGTTACCTCGTCACCTGCTTTACCAAGAAAGGATGTGGTTCGGTTCCAGCTCACCACAGCCGTTTTCGACCACGCCTGGCCCACATGCGGAGGCAAGACGAACTTCTGTCATTCGTAGAAGAGCAGGGGGAGCATCTCCTCAACCATTCTTTGAAAATCCTACCTCACAGCACTTACAAAGCAGAACGAAATGTTGCTAAAATTACATCGCCTTCAGCTCTCCCCGCATCAGTTACAATGTCAGTTTCTCAACCGAAACTAGGAATTAACACAACTGAATCTTACCAGGAAACGAGTAAAAGAAAAATAAACTATAAAACGGTGAGGAAAATACCAACATCTTCAGCATCAGATCTAAATAAACCGTACAAAAGTAGAAACATTGCAACACAAAAACAGTCACAAAGAATCAAGTCGACTGTAGAAAGGACAGAGGATGGTTCAGGCAATATCATAAAACTGACAACAAGACCAAGTGTAAATACAAGAAGTATGTCATTGTCTTCCACTACGGAATTTTTAAAAGCCGCTCTGAACATTATGACACCGACGGTAGCTATAACACAAGCACCCAGACCTTTGCGCAAGCTCAGAAAAACAGAGGGATCACATACACATCACGTGATGCCTATTCCATTGATGCAAGTGCAAAGATCTAAAAGCGTTAAAAAATTGAAGACAGGCATCCGAGCGTTCACCGAACCGCATACACTAGGCATGAACCGCCACACACCTTCAGTATTAACAACTGTGTTCCAAAGAAAAACTAAGACAGCCTCACCTTCAGGTCATTCACGTGCTTACCACGAGGTAATGACACCATCTGCTATTCCTGCGGTCAGTGAACTACGAACATCAAAGAAAGAACGGTACAAAGAAAATCAGTTGTTGCAAAAACAATGGAAAAACTCAAACATAGCCCAGGATAGGAAAAATGCTGATAAGAAAGACACTTCCAGCTTGAAACTGAAACAACTTCACGCTAATAATCCTGTACGAAACACTTCAAATCTAATATCCAACAGCACAAAAGCGCCTCCAGTACATAAGTTGTCGCACATTATCCATGCACAACAAAAACCTGAAGATCCTGAAGTCGGGGTTAAATCAACTTCGAATGTAGCTGAGATAAGCAACGATTTCAACGAAACAACTGCGCCAGACACAATGAGAGTAAAACAACAAGTAATAACACCACACAATGTAGTTATTCATGCGACACGAAAGCCTAGTTTTATCAACACTGTTAAGGCAAGGTCAAACATTCAGCGACCGACAGCTAGAACTAAGACAACAAACAGAACGAGTCAAGAGTCTAACCAAGATACTGACAAACTAAAGCTTGTACGCAATACGCAGTACATTATGACTTCACCGATAGTTCCAGCGGAATTATACAACAGAGCAATACACAACAACAAAGACAACAAGAAACACAACAACAAAAACAACAACAGCAAAATACATATGCAGACAAATACACATCAGTCAACTAAGTTCACCGCAGTGTTGGGAGACAAACACAACAGCAGTTTGGAATACAACCGTTCAACCGCAAGTGTTAATATTACTGGAGACAGACGCGTTTTGAATAAGGGCAAACGCATCCTATGCAAAGTTGAACCGGTTGAATACAATCACACTTTGAAGGGAGGAATTCAGGCCGGTTTGTTCAACGAGATCGGTAAAGTCAGGAACATACACGAATGTTCAGAGAAATGCTGCGAAAGTAAGATTTGCGATATTGCTTTCATGATACTTAATCATTGCTATTTAGTGACGTGTTCAAAGAAGCAAAAGTGCAGAAGCATGAAAGCACTCGCTTCTAACTTTAATCCTGTGCTAGCCCGTGTATCAAGGCAAAATAATCCTCTATTCTTACCTACAACAAAGCCAATACAGTCAACAAGGAGATCGTTTTCAAATTTACCGGGAGCTTTAAATCCAACGACAAAACCACTGCAGTCTGTATTGAAGACAGAAGTGCATACTCTTTCTGGTTCAGGAGTTTCACACAGCAATCATACAAGCTGCTCTCCAGGCCGGGAATTGTACAATACGACATTATGGGGTGGACTACATGCTGGAACATTTGCCAGTAAGGGAATTACTAAGACTGTTAAAGAATGCTCCAGACTTTGCTGCGAAAGTAAAACATGTAGTCTGGCTTTCTATTTATCAAAACATTGCTACTTGGTCAAATGCTTTGACAGCTATCTTTGCCACTCTGTTCCCGCAAAAATGGAAGGTTTCAGCCCAACTATTGTACATGTAATGCGGGATGCCACAGCAGGACCTGTTAATCAGATTTCAAATGCACAGTCTATAATATCTCCTCTACACCCTGTTGCGTTTTACAACCAAACGCAAAGTAACAAGACGTCTGACAACGCTACTCATACAGTATCGACGAAAACCACGTTCAAGGCTGAATCCCATTCAAAGTCAAAGTTACTGGTTCAAACTGTATTGGATTCTTTGAATTATTTGACGAAACTACAGAATGATTCAAAGAATCCACACAAAGGCTGTGCTCACTCCAACCTATATAGGGAAGTGACGCTACGGAAAGGATTTTACGCTGGAGAATTCACACCGCATGGTAAAATCACTCATCCTGAAGATTGTCTTAGTATTTGTTGTAATGAAAAACACTGTAACTTGATCTTTGTGTATCAGAATCATTGTTTTACTGTTAAGTGCCACAGTAGCTTTGCGTGTGAAATCGTGAAGGCGAGACCAACTAAATACAAGCCAATGATTGCATTTATATTGAGAAATACTACAAGGACGAACGTCAATGGCAAGCTGAATGTTTCCTCGTTTACTCCAACTGTTTCACAAGGACCGAAACCAGTGAATATTGTCCACATAAACGAATCTCATCCCAAATGGGGAAACACAAAGCATAGACCAATTTCAAGAAATGAACCTCATATAAGAGCAAGTAAATTTATAAAACAAGGTACGGTGGATTTACTAAAACAACTTAGAAAGAATAGTCGACGTTATTCTCACAAGAAAATGAGCGGTGGCCTTCGTAGTATTCTCAAACAGCTTGACAGAACAAAACATCTACAAAAGAAGATCCCCCGTGGGCACAATCGCGTTAGCAAGATCCATTATGAACGCGAAATGGAAGTCATACTAAAAAAACTGGCATTTGTTATGGGAAATAATCAAAGATTAGAAAAAGAGGTGAAGGCATTGCTTCATAAGGGACCTAAAGCGGCACCAACACGCAAGGGGAAAAAGAGAAAGAAAATCGGGACGTCATCAGAAGTAAATGCCGCAAACCGTAACACAATGTCAAGGAAGGTGGATTTAAATGAAAACAAGTTGCAGAAAGGGAAACAAAGTAGTTTGCACATTGAAAGAAACAAAAAAGTGAAAAACGTTTATAACAAAATGAAGCTCAACGTGTTAAAGACTCATTCTCATTTGCATTATGCGACGAAGAAGCAAAAGTCAACTGCAGCAATTACTCTGAGAGCAGGAAAAGTAAAACATGTAACGGGTGGTCATAAACGAGTTTGGATACTCTTGCCTGTGAATAGCAGAACAGCTCACGCTTCGCAACAACCAACTGTTAGGAACTCGAATACGGTGGGAAGGAAGACCACAATAAGAGCGCACATGATGAACCATAAAGGGAAACAAAGAAATAGGATGATTCAGGACAGAGTACCGAGGACTGGTACAGTGGCGTCTGAACACGAGCCTACTACAGTGGCAAGTTCTCATCTTACTGAATCAGATGAGCAAAATAAATTGCCACATGTGTTATCAAGTACACCTGTACCAACAACTCGGATACTATCCAAAGCCCAGACTTTAGGGGACAGATTAAGACATAGGTCAGCAAAACATACAACAACTCCAGCTCCTGATATTGACGAGACTATTGATGATAATATATCCACTGAGCCCACGATATCTACAACGCATGCTGTTATAAATGATGAAATTACTAAGCAGTCTCATACGACAGGTGCAGGTACGTGGAAAGAGAAACTGATGGCTCGGAATCGAAATGGTAGAAAGGGTAGCGTAGAAAATGAAACAGAGAGCGACGACTATCACACACGTTTTCCTCCCTCTTCACGTTCGTCAGTGCATCCACAAATTCTAACACCGTATGATAGAATGAAACAGAAATCTCACAAGAAAGATATGGACACCAATGACATGAATGAAAAGAAAGAAGATCAAATTGTTGAAGATACGATTGATGATGACATTAACTCTAAAGCGGTTACAACACAGTCATTATTGCATCGTGAAAGCTGGAACACGCCTACTTGGAAACCTAATCATAACAAGCACAAGAAACTGGTGAATTCACTGCGAGGGATAGATAGACACAAACCAGATGTTGAAGAAGTCGTTGATGATGAATTTCCCACAACGTATGTAACTTCCAGAACACATTCTGTAGTGCATCATGAAATCCAAAGACCCCAATATAGAAATAATAAAGGTGGCCATAGGAAGCTAGAACATTTAATTACAACAAAGAAACAAGAACATAGACACAAGGAAGACAATAGAGACAATGTTCATCCAACAACTTCCATATATACTCCCACAACACATTTCTCATTTCATCGTCAAATTTGGACTCCTCCAGGATGGAAAGTAAAACATGTACTCAAGAAAGCGTCTGTAATGAATGACAAGGACAATAGTGAGAGAAATAGGCCAAATATTAAAGAGACTATTGACGAGGATGTTCATTCCACCTTAAGAAAACCCATCACACACTCACCAGCCAATCATGTAAACCAGACTCCATCGGGACGGAGGAGAATATATAGGTATGGGAAAGTACATTCAATAGATCAAGAGGACGGTAACGATATAGATAGGCCAGATGTTAATGAAGAAGATCAAGAAGATCATTCTACTATGGCAACATCCACTACTCCCTCTTCAGTGCATCATGAAATCGAGACTCCACCAGGGTGGAAAGGAAACCGTAGAAAGGGGAAATTACATTCAATGGATGAAGAGGACGGTAACGACAGAAATAGTCCAAATGTCGAAGAGACTGTTGATGAAGAAGTTCACTCCTCTGTGGTAACACCCACCACACACTTGTCAGTGCATCATGATTTCACTAATGTGGCCACGTCCCATGTCCATGCATCGGTTCTCCACGAATTACAAGGTCTAACAAATTCGAAACACAAAACAAACCATCAGGCAATAAAGCAGATACATAACACTGTTAACGCAAAAGAAAAGAACGTGGGCATTGTTGAAGAGATTATTGATGACAAAGTTCATGCAACAGACACACCTACACTCTCCGTAGATCACCATGCAATCCAAATTAAACGGGAAAATAATAACATTCGAGGGCATCAAAAAGTTCGCAAGAAGGTTAATTTGGATGTGAAACTCGTGCACGGAAAAGGCAAGGCAAATCAAGTGACTGGTAAAGATATTCACCCCACAACAGACGTGACTACATTTATAAACGTGACACATCTGAAGAACAAAATGCATCCGGAAGTCAAGTCTTATGATCGTATCACCAGTAGTCAAAGTGGTGATGAAAGCACTTTATCGCCAACGGAACCTGCGCACTTGCATCCACCGGGATGGAAGCGGGGAGACGAGTTACTGCAGAAAATAGGAACGTTATTTAATCAGCTTCAAGACATATACGAGGTTAGGTCCAATGGCAGAATGGACGAAAAGAAACAGAAAGAAAACAGAGACAGAAATGAAAACATGAGTCTAGTTAGAAATTCTACATCTGCTAAAGTGATTCACAACACAGAACGTAACAATGGCCCAGATAGAACTTCAACTCATCCAACACCAACTAGGCACGTTGTGGGACATCATGAAATCCTTAGACCAACTGGTAATATAACACGTCACAAACACAAGGGTAAACCTAGTAACGACTCGCTATATGACTTAGTGAAATACATTTATCAGCAAGTTCAAGATCTACACAAGGTCAAGATAGAACAAAGGCAACGACTTAGGAAAACAGAGGGAAACTTAAATGTGACGATTACTAAAAACACAACTTCAACCGTTTACAATTCTGCTGTCAATCATACCTCAGTCGTTAAAGCAACCAACAACGCAACAAATGCATCAAAACATCAGACTGAAGAGGAGGCGATATTGCATGAGGTAAAAACAATCTTTGCCGAGATGAAATCCCTCTACCACAGGAAATTGTCACAGATAAATGCCACCGATGAAAGTAAAGAAGTTCATTTAAACAACAGCAGTAACAAAACGGGACTCGCAGTACATAATTCTACGCATGACACCGCAAAACAAAGCTTCAGATTGCCCACAGAACGCAAGAACGAGAAAGAGCACATTGGCAAAGTACAAAACCTCACTGCAGTTAGAGAGTCAATGAGTCATAGAACATCTCACGAACATCATACACAACCCATGGTACAATCAGAGGACAACACAGAGTCAGCTAACAACAATGCACCTTTTAAAGGTAGGCGTGAAACTATTGCCAAATGAATATTCCAAGTGTTTAATGCCATACATTAACATCATAGTATAGGATAAGCGACTGTATGTTAACTGTAGAATGAAACTACTTTCTATTGGAGCTCACTGACATACATGTATTGATAGAGCCGTGTCATTGTTTCAGTGTGTAAGTGTTGCTGTTATGTGTGTCTTAGACTATCTTCAGGATTATGGCACCGTCCTTATTAATAAATGGCCGGGGGGGGTGGTTATTCCATTTCTCTGCAAAGAGTTCTAGCTACAATACAACTTAGATGCAGCTTGTTAGGTGTTACATCCGCAAGGCGTAAACTAGATCTAGCCGGGAAAGTCTAGGTGCAGTACTTTTTCAAATTTTGTCCGGAGGGGAACATTAACAAAGAGCAAAACATCTACTTTAGTCCGTGCACTTTATAAGATTATTTGTATTGCTCGGAAGAGAAAGGAGGTGGGGGTGGGGGTGGATTATATTAGAGAGAGACACTTATCAGTTTTCTCGTTCTTAGGGGAGGTGTTTAGTGGAGAGTGGAGTTTATTAGAGGCGAGGTGTTTATTAGGATAATTTTTGTTTATTAGGATCACATTAGTTCATAAATATAAAGCAGGTTAACGTAGCAATTCAACTGGCTGCACCGTTGCAATACGTTGTGCTTTAGACCCACACACACCGTGCTGTATACAGCTGTATTTTACAGCTATGCTACTGACATGAAACATAGATGCATTTACATGTTTGTACGTTTTGTTTTTCAGCATCAAAACCAATATCAGTGACTAATAACAGCGTAAAACCCGCGGCTACGAGAAAAAACAATTCTGCGACTTTCTTAAGTCCAAGACTTGAACCGACTGTTCAGACACAGGATAACTTAAAACCCAAGGCTGCAGCAGCCATGTTTCCAGCTCCCACTGAGAAGACCGAAGCTAAAAGACATAAAACAACGCTATCTATGGCAGGTATTGCAGACAAAGTGGCTAGTGAAGTTGTTAATAAAATTTCCAAACAATTATTCACCAACCACAAGCGAACTGACATTCCTACACCTCTGGCAAATCGGGTTACCATGCCTACGCTGAATGAAGGCACACCAGCAGCTACAGCGAGCAACCCCAACCTCAATGGACGACAACGGGTATCTAACCAAGGGACGGATTTTAACTCCGACCTTGTTTCAAGTACCGACATCGGCACTAGTGATGTAGTAGAATCTGCTCCTGAAAAGATATCTGTACCGCCAGGCAAACACGCCGTGCTCCCGTCAGTCTCGCCGATTAAGAAGCCATCGTCACACTACCCCATGTCGAGAATCAACCACAGAACCAAAACTGTGAAGATGCTGAACCCCGAGCACCCAAGCTTTGAAGATTTGCATCAGCTGTTCAAGGTCAAAGGGCGAGGTCGGGCATACAAGAAAGTTGGCATTCCTGGCGGCCTAGGTAAGAAATTGCGTTTCAAAGTGTATACTCATGAATTTATTAGTTCCCTGAAGTTAATATGGTATGTCTTACATGACGGTCAATCAGTGTTCCAAACGCCAGTTAAAAGTTTCCAACCATACTTACTTATCTTACTTGCTTACTTATCGATGTCGAAGATAAAGTAGTTTACAAGAGTTTAAAGATGGCAGATATCGGGACATGCCATTTCCTCTATTAAGCATTCTGGGGGCTTATTTATTTTCAGTGTTTGTAGATTGGGGGTCTTATTAGAAGAGAGCGGGGAGGGGGGGGGGGTTATTAGAGGCTGGAGCTTAACAGAGGAAATACAGCATATAAGGTTGTTTACCTTGGCACGTTTTGTTGTCATATGTGTGTTCGTAGCTGTGTATTTCGCCGTAGCGATGGAACCTTCTGCTTTGCCGCGTAGCATAACATTGTAAGAGATCTTTACGACCACTTACATTGTTGTGCTGCACGGAACAGCTGACTTGCATATATTGTAGTGAGACAAAGGCCAGCAATGTAATTGTCCATAGTTGGTTGCTCCTAGTATTTTGGTTATTGAGTAATTGGCTATTGGCTATTGGCCATTGGTGATTGGTGATTGGTGATTGGTGATTGGCTATTGGTGATTGGTGATTGGTGATTGGTGATTGGTGATTGGTGATTGGTGATTGGTTAATGATTTCTCTGACAACAAGTCTATATACAGTTCATAACAGACGTGTCAGAGTCTCTTCAAGCAATGGTTCGAACGTAAAACGTTCAATTTCAATTTTACTGAAAGTTATCACTTATATACAACTAATGAAAATCAAAAGCTTAATAATATCATTACAATAAGGTAACATAAAATAGAAATCTTAATGTTCAGATGATCTGAACAAGTTCAGAACATGCTGTAAATACGAACATAGATCTACAAGGCAAACGAAAGCTGTTTTCCATACTTCTTTGCGCAAGTAGTTGTAGTCAAAATCATTAATGCATCAAAATCAATTTCAATAGAATAGAAATATTTTTAAGTCATAGATGCCAATTTTAGTACAGGTCAAATTAAAAGTCCTTAGGAATCTACATGGCTGACCACAACTCTTATTTTGCTCACATATTTACCTTAAAAATGCAATTCCTGGAATTAAATTGTCAGTTTTCTCTTGAGGAAATGATAAGGCAATGCCCTTAAACATTTCTGACAAACATCATCCAGGATCTAAACAAAACTTTAAAGTGATGACATCCTTCAATTTTTCTTCTGTTAGATTTGTCTAATAAAACTCTTTTAAGAACAGTTGCTCAAGCAGCAATAACGTTTTATGCAAACGTTAACAAAAAGGTAATGATCAGGTTTGGAGAAAGAGTCGATTTAATTTAAATTACATGGGATTGCGATTACGATAATAACATAAATGCATTAATAAGTTCAAAGAAATTGTGCTATTTCAATGTACTCCTATGATCTATTGGAATAAAGCTACGGCATGGTAGTGCAGCTTATGCGTTAGAGACGATTTCGCTTCACTGTCAAAAGCTCATTGTCATTGCATTGTCAAAGCGGCATTTTGACCAATAACATTTGCGAGAATTTTGACGCGTGTTGTGTACTGGCGGCCTTTTTCCTCTCACGTACATGCCATCATGTAATGCAAATGCAAATGACAACGACAATGACAATGCGACGAGTTTCATCTCTGATTGGTTTACGTCTGCCACGCGACCGTCTGATTGGATGACTATATTTTCGTAATTGTTGCGACAACAGATTTATCCAATCGCTAGCTTTTCCCATCGCATCGCATTGTCATTGTCATTGCATTTGCATCAATCTTTTGACAGTGAAGCGAAATCGTCTCTATTACTACATTATTATTATTACGTTCAGCTTACAATTTTTAGCGAGTTCCAAAGTTAGTGATTCTTCAGTTCTGAGGAAGAGTTAGTGATTATTAAATTTAGCGACTTCTTTATTTCTAGGGAAGAAAATTTATCGAAAATACAAAACACTAATGAAAACTTATACTCAACGATAATAATACTGACCTTGGGTTATTTCAAAACATAAATATTTTGCAACTTGAATGGCAACGACTCGACGCTTATAACCCGAACCTCCAGTTCTAGCCCAGACTCGATAAAGACATGCATGTAAGCTATACCGATGATAAACAGGTAATATATTTTGGAACAATGAGGAAAGGTTGTTCTTTAGCTTTATTTGTCAAAGAAACGTCTTTTGCAGAATATATTGAGTACTTACGGTGCATACGAATACGTTAAACACGAATCTCAAAATAAAATAGAGCAACTGTTTGAGTTCAAACGTACCCACTGCGTAACTCCTGTGTGTTTGCTAATTATAATTCCTTGGTCGGGTTTCTGAAACAAGAGAATATAATTGTGTGCCTGTGTTTATGTGTCTATCTATGTCTATGTCTATGTCTATGTCTATGACTAATGTCTGACATTAGATAAATGTATTTCTTGGCCTGAACGCTAACTTTCCTTCCCAACGAGAAACTGCTCCCATCTGTGGGCAGGCTAATATTTTCTTGAATTCCGTTCACTTTAATATATTCCTTGTTCCTTCACAAGGTTATTGCAAGAGTTCACTGAATTTATGGAGAAACTGCCAACTATTTGGGAAAACAATTGTAAACTGATCTGAAAGTCAGCAATTTTCGCCAAACGTTGTAAACGACCTTAAAACTGAAGACGGCAGGGATAGCATGCACAATGCTAGGTCAAAAAAGAACATATGTTGAAAATCTGAAGAGCACTCGGCGATAAAAGACAAGCACTAATATTTGCCTCACGTTCTTCTTAACCTTTTCTCCTCCTCTGCCTCCGATGAGCTTCATCACAGCTTCAACCACAAGTAATCTTAACTTGTACTTGTGGATAACTCCAACACAAAACACGTAAGCCATTTTATTTTCTAGGAAGAGCTGCAGCCAGGCAAATTTGCACACGATAACAAATTTGGTCTCCCGAAACAAAATCGATTAGAGTGTGGCGACTTTATGGACACCTGTTACGAAATATTTCTATCGCTCAGTTATCGCAGTATTCTGGAGTATGCGCACGCAGTTTTCATTTAAACTTTGCCTTGTGGATTGATTTGACTCTGGAGTTGCTTATCACACAAGTAAATAGCAATCTTAGTCAACTTACAATTGGTAAAACTCCCAGCAGTAACTTGAGTTGTGGTATGAATACTTGCATCACCGTCTTCATATCCAATTCCACGTGGTTTGGCCGCGCCCCAGTCTCACTCGAGTGTGGCAACTGAACATTATATATCATAACTCCTCCCCATTGCGGGCTGAGGAATGCATTGCTCTCGCTCAGTTTACCTGCAAATAGAAATGCCAAACCGCTCAAACGCTCGTAAAATATCTGTATCCAAATCTGACTGATATTTCTCAAAACAAAAGGTTACTATTGTACCATTTTATCTATAGGTCAAAGCGAAGTGATTTGTCTTGTTTTGTTTGAGTAATCAATTACAAAATAAAGAAGAT
>JANVCH010125394.1:0-13271 GCA_025505405.1 Epizoanthus rinbou | reverse complement strand
TAACCGAATTGTTTACAAATAAATCGATAAAAATAAAGATATAACAATGTATATACAAGAAAATATTGTTTTGAATCGAAATAAATAAAATTTGACGAGGATTGAAACAGATTTCTACAGCGTTTGAAAATTTCCGGCACTCTCTTTTTCCGGCACTCTCCTACCACTCGTCCTAGGCCCTGACCGTGAGGTGACCGTCGTTCTTTAAGCTAATTTTGGGTGGAAGATGGATCTTTTCATGAGTCGAAATAAATGATTATGAAATCAGTATGATAATGCACATCTTGGTAGTTTCAATTTGTAAAAAGTTAATGAGCCAATCTGTATCATTATTTATGATCAATTTAAAACGATACGATGATATTAAAGAGATTACTTGCATTATTGCAAAGTCACATCAAGTGCTTTCTTTATTAATGAACATTGCCAAATTTATGTAGTTTTTTGCAGTTAAACATAATTATGCATATTAAGTAGAATTTGCTATTTCACTGTATAACTAATTATAATAATTTGCATAGCGTATACACTATATACAATTTTCTAAAGCGCTTTGAGGGCCATTCTTCTGTTTATTTTCACCATATCTGGAGAACGCCTAGAACATTCATTTTGAAGGAATTCTTTATGTTTTGCCATCGAGGTTTCATCCTCACCTTCTGGGAATGGTTGGATCATAATTAACAGCAGACCGTCTCCCAAATGTCTTGTCAATGCCTTTTTCCTTGCGTTTCTTGTGATGGATCCCTCGGGATCATCAATTGTTTTATTCAAACCAGGAGTCTATGATTAGAATAAAACAACTTTTATTGATTTTTAGTAGTTTTGATAATAAAAATGTATACTACATGAAATATATTCCCAACTGTAAAAAAAAATATAACTATACATGAAAGTAATAATTGGAATGAAGGAATTATAAGAAGTGATTTACAGAATGTACTGATACAAATTAAAAAATAGATTCCCATAACACTATCAGTCGTATATTATTTATTTTTGCATCATCTATCTGTTTTTAATTAGATGTATGTATAATATACAGGTAATATGCAAGTAAACAAAATAATGTAATGTTCACTGAATCTGTAAAAGTGCTTGATACATGTGAAACTGTACTGGTAACTTTTGAACTATTTCAAACATTGTAGTATTTCGTACTGATGGTGCACGAATTTCTTTCTGTACTGATGATTCTTGCCTTTCCAGATCACTCGTAGTACCAAACGATTTACCAATGAAATACGGATTTTGTCTAATTTTTCTTTACCACCACTTCCACTTAAATTTGAAGCTCCTAATACCTCATTTGTGAATAGCTCGTCGAGACACATTTGAACAAACTGCTTTCGGGACTTTGCTTTCATTTTGCACTCCTTCAAATGAGTTTCTTTCTTGGTTTGACACAAGAGGGGAAATGCTTGTATGACGAAGATGTGTAGGTGTAGACTGCAATGGACGTTTTCTGCTCTTCGTTGATGTAGCGTTTAAATACGTCATGTGTTGGTGATGTGGACTGCATTATGGATGTATCTACTGTAGTTTGGGTTAAAATAGGGGAAGAATGGAAGGTTGATTGGCTTGAAATGGACTGGGACTGATCGTGACCAATGGCGTTTGACTGGTTGCCTTGTTGAGTTGACTCAAGCGGCAGTAGTGGCAGAAGGAGGAGGGCTAGTCATGCTTCGATTACTTACATTTGATTAATTAGCCAGACAAATGATGCATTGCAGTTTAGCATCATATTTTCTATGGAGTCTTTTATAGTGCTAATGTTCTCCGACATATGTCTCGTGTCTGGTTAATCAACTTCACTCCACAAATCATTTAACAATGGTAACTCACTGTTGTCACTACTGGCTCTATCCTCGTTCATACTAGGAATGTCAGTCAGCGTCAGTTCATTTGTTTCGGTCTCTTTTGTTGTAGAATATTGGTAACTGCTGATACTTGGCATTCTTGACTTTCCTCATCCACCAATCGAACAATCGGTTCTTTTATATGCGAAACTGGCACATCTTGTTTTTCACCTGTCTTCTGTAGCTTGTGTTTCTTATCTTCTGTTTGTAGTTCTTTGTTTTTCTTTCCTTTTTTTGAAACCGGTTTCTTTGCTTTCTTTTCTTCTGCTGTTTTGGTTTCTGTCTCCTTTGCTTCGTCCTCTCTCCTTCTTTTGTCGATTATATTAACCTGTTAGTTTCTTTTTCCTACATATTCAAGGTAGCAGGATAGCTCAGTATCATTGGCCTTTCGGCTTGGAATTGTGTGTTTCTGGAAAGCTAACACTGAAAAAAGCAATCAGTTAATCTAAGAAAACAATTACTCGCTCCAAGAAAATTACCCTTGTCTTTAGGTCCATCTGGTAAGTGGGAAAAAACTACTTGTATCAACAGCAGATTACTTAACTCAAGAAGGAATTAAACTTAACAAAAGTGTTTACAAAAACGTGCACTACTAGGAGCATTTGTGTGAAACATGTGTGAAATATGTGTGAAATGGACAATGCTTTTTCACACATTTAATTATGTGAAACTTGTGTGGAAATTCTTGTATGTGTGAAATTTTGTGTGGAAAATGTGGTAAATTTCACGCAAATCTGTGAAATTAGTTTTTTACAAGTGTGTGAAATTTGTGCGAAAATGTATAAAATTTGAGTGAAAAATATGTGAGATTTGTATGAAAATGTGTGAAAATTCCAATATGTGAAAATATAATATATAATTAATTGCAATCTATACTAGCCCAATACATATATAGCTATGTGGCATGTACAGAATTTAAGTCCTGAGAACAACAACAACAGCTGCATGCATATATATAGGCATACAGTTGTATCCTCTAGCTAGCTAGTTTGTGTGTGCATAATTAAGGACACAGATCATGAAGCTCGTAATTCCTCATTTGTGAATAGCTTGTCGAGACACACTCGAACAAACTGCTTTCGGGACTTTTCTTTCATTTGGCACTCCTTCAAATGAGTTTCTTTCTTGGACAGTTGTGTAACTAGTAAATAAACTTCATTAACAAGGTTCAAAGTTGGCGGTAGTAGTCTAGTAAACTAATTTGTAACTAGTACCGAGCGTCTAGTAAAAAATCTTGTATACGGGTCCTGGATTATTTTGTCACATCTTGTTCAGTTGTTGATATTAGGACAAATTAATATCTCCTGTTTATAAAGCACAAGAATATTCAGCCATGTTCTCACTTGTGCAATACTCTGTAAATTCAACTTGTGAGTCAAAAACATGTGAATTATATACTTGTATTTACATTCATGTTCTGATCGCCGATCGACATTCGTGTTTTTGGATGTGTCTGGATCATTTTATGAATGAGGAAGTCTGGAACTAACTTTATTTATGTGATCGCCGTGACTGTATTAAGGAATAATCAAGATGGCTGCAGTCTTTGTATAACTGGAGACGATTTTCACACAAGATCTATAATGTTTATTTTTCCAAAACCAACAAAATAACGCAGTACAATATATGTACCCTCCATTAAATCATGAATCTTTTCAAGGTTTTTAATGCCTTTAATGCTGAACAAAAGCCAAATAAGAAACAAGTTATCGTTGTTTATGTTATCACTGACATTGTCAGTAGCTAGGTTGTGAGAGACAACTACTCCTTGGCAGCACTGGCAATAAAATGTTGTTCTAGATGTACATTTATACTCTTCAACGTTTTCACATCAAGTCCTGGTGTGAGATATATCAATATATTTGAATTAGTGTTTTTTTTTGTTATATATATATATGTATAACATCTTAATTCTCAGAGTTGCAACAAAAACACTGCATGACTTTTAAAAACTAAAAAATTACTTATGTGTGGCTATACAGATATATTGCTGTGACACATTTTGTATTATCCTACAACAACAAACCTTTTATTTCCACTTCAGGTAACAGAGTCATTCTTGGCGTTGAGTGGTTTCAGGTTCTTGTCGAGGATAGACTTCTTGTCGAGGATAGACTTTTTGTCGAGGATAGACTTCTTGTCGAGGATAGAACTCGAGAACTTCACGAGTCAGATCACTTTTTGACATTGTGATCGAAATAAAAATTAAGTTACAGTAAGAACTAAACTTGTCTATTAAAAATCCTGGCGGACTAGTAAACTTTAGCATTTACTAGTACTGACGTCTTGTGAAGAAAAGTTCATATCATATCCCTGGTTAAAATCCAATCTACATTACAAAAACTTCAAAATTAATATAAATGGCTATCAATTGCAATCCTTATATAAAAGTGACATATACCAAAAGTACACTAAACAGAAGCAATATTTCTTTGTTTTCTTGGGCGCTTTGCCCCAGAGGGCTGGACTGTCTCTTTGAAGATATCCTTTTGGACTTGGGGCTCGTCAACAAGGGCATAGCCAGTCCACCCTGACGTCTTCTTAGTCTGTTTCAGCTTTTTTTGTCTTCTGTGGCGGCGTGCTTGTAGGGTTCTTGCGTGCCACATGTGTGGACTTTGCTCTAGCCCCTTGGATAAGAAACAAACAAAGTACAAAACTTAGTACAAATATGTAACATGACTTAACTGGCCAAAATTAATTATGGTACCGGACAGTGCTCAAACTTCACGTTTTTTTTGCTGGTCCATGGGACCACTGGGTTAAATATTTAGTGGTCCTAATGCAAATGTCACTGGTCCTAATTTTTTATTTCACCCATTTTGTTTCTACAATTAAGACTAAAAGCAATTTAACAAACTAAACACTGCAAAGACAATGGGGAATTGCTACCTACACTACATCAGATAAAGTGAACAGTTAGTCTTTGACAGAGTCTTTCAAATTGAGCCTACGTGATGCGTTTGCTGATGCATCTTGAAACCAGTGTAGTACAGCTTTGTCTGCAACAAACTCCTCAGGGGTTGGGCCATTGAGACAAATGTCCATAAGCATATTGACAGTCTCTACATTGAGAGAGTTTCTGTACTCAGATTTAAGCCTTCCCATACAAGAAAATCCCCTTTCACAACAAGAAGAGGAAACTGCAGTACCATGACCAAGCAGATTTCAACAACCATTAACACCTGTGAGAGGTCAAGATTATGTGGATGTACTCTTGTGAACATCTCTTCCCAAAACTGCTCCTGATTCAGACAGGCAATCACCCTGTGGTTGTGGGTGAAGAGTTTTTAAGTGACACCTACTGGTCTTTTGCTACTTCTAGATCAAAATCATTGGTCTGGAGAACTGCCTGATAGTGGCCAGCCACGGTTACAAGTTGATCGTCACCATACAAGCTCAATTCATCCCTTTCTGTAGGCCAGGACTTGTGATTGCTGATTACACCTGATGCGCTGAGGATAGGGGAGCTGAAGTCATCAAATCTTACTTGAAGAAAGCGCTTGGTATCGCTGATAATAGTTGCTTTGCTTTCTGCAAATGTCCTGTCATCACTTTCTTTTCTTGATAGACTTACTCCCTTGAACACGGATCCATCACCAACTTCATTCTAGTCTTGTTACCATGTTCTGCGCTGCATCAGGTCTGTCTAATTCAGCTTTCACCTGTGGTACTGAGACATAATTCTTCTGAAAGATGAGTGAAACTTTGGATAGCTCTTCTACAATATCCCACATCAGGTATAAATGAAGTAGGAAGTTGTAGCTCTTCAGCTTCTTAGTCACATTCTTTGCCCTACCTTGCATGATAGTTGAACTGTCTCGAGCTTCTGCTATGTGTGTTCAAAATGAGAAAAAAGCACACTGAATTTTTTGTCCAGCAAAATCTTTAAAGCACGTAATAAGTGGGGAACCCAGCCTTTGTTGGCTTACCCACTTTTACCTTCATTGCTTCTGCCAGTTCTCGAAGTTCTCTTAGAGCCTTCGGTGAGTACTGGTAATGTTTCCAGCAACCATTTAGCAACTCTTTGATTTCTTTCATTGTTGCATTTGATTTCAATGTGTCAGCAAATGCCAGTTCCAAGTTGTGGGCAACACAATGGATCCCAATTACTTGAGGTGCTTCTTGAATAAGTGCAACTACTCCACCGAGCCTGCCCATCATGACAGATGCACCATCAGTTCCAGTGCTAATTAATGTCTGCATCCACTGCCAATCTTTTTCATCCATAACCGACTTAATTGCCTTGAGAATATCAGGAGCTTTAGCACTTTCAACCTCCATTAGTCCCACAAAAACTCCAAATGACATGTATCTAACATAAACGATTATTCTTCTAATGATGCAACATCCATACCTCCATCGGCCATTAATGATAGAAATTTCGCATTTCTTATTGTCATTGCCTGTTCGGTTTTATGAGTCTTGGAGATATGCTGAGAAAAATCTTTGCATGCGTGATCGTTCGTGTATGTCTTTCCTAAGGGGAGTCCATGTTTTATCTGAAGTGAACACAACTGTGGAAAGACAGAAAATGGGAGTTTCAAACAAGCAATGTAATAATGCAAACAACCATAACGGTGGTTTGTGGTTATTTGTACAGGAATTTTGCGCCTTCCACCTCTCTTTCCTCTAAAACGCAGGATGCCATACTGTTTCAGGATCGGTAATACGGTGGATGAGATGGTACACCGACGTGATTTGCGAATATCCAACAGTTGAGAGCGAGTGTATAATAAATTTGATCTGTTATGACAGCTTACATGTAAATTACTTTGTACAGCATGGAGAGAATTGCCGCCAAAATTTGAAATCAGATATAAACAGACAAATCCATGCTTGTACCAAGCCTATTGCTAAATCCCCAAGGGTATAGAGCTCACCGTTTGTAGAATCAATCTTCTCCAAAACAGCAAAATTATCAAAGAGTTCTACTGGGGTACCAGGCGGTCTGTACCAGGTGGAAATAATTACAGGAGCTGCATTAGACGTATTGATTTCAACAACTACCATCTCAAGTTGTTCAGGCATCAAATCTTGTCTAGTCTTGTAGTTCAAATTACTCTTAATATAGATACAAATTCCACTTCCGTACTTATTTCTATCTTTACGGATAATATCGTAATTATTTATTTGTATTTCATTGTCGCCAACTAACAGATCTAATTTAGTTTCATTGACTGTCATGAGATATATTTTGATTAGCAGAATCCAAGGAACCCTGGTGTTCAGTTGTTAATCATTGGTCTTTATTGATGTACTTAATAAAATTTGAGGCCATAAATCCAGTACCTTTCTTGTTTGAGTGTAGTTTGCTGCTATTGAGGCAGTCGTCATCAATGTTCGAGTGGCGTATTAAAGCCTAACTATTTTGGCTGCAAAATTTCTTCAGTAATTTGTTGACTTCTGTGAGTTTGTCTCTAAGATTTTCATGGTCTGCACGTATGGTTATTTCTGAGATAGCGATCTTTTCTGATGAGCATTGAAATGCGGACCACCTTGTTAGATCAACTATACTGAAGTGTCAACATGTTTGGCCTTGAGGTCATTTGTGCCCACATTAATGATAATCTGGTCTGGATCTCTATCCACTGAAGGTTTAAAATAATGGTAACAATCATTGATTGTCGCCCCAGGGAAGGATTTGATAGTCATCTTACTTTTTGTACTTTGTCCTATTCTCCACCCATCGATATTTTTCAGAATTGAGTCACCAAGAACCATTGTATGCCGTTGATCATGCTTGTGCGTGGCTTTGCCTTCGGGCTGGCTGTTAGTACCCCGGTTTTTTTTTAATGAATTATTGTTTGATTTAGGCGGAGCGGGCTTTTGGTTTTGGTTTTTCTTCCGGTTCTTTGTCTTAGTCGTCACTACTTTGAAACCACTTGTCTCATCGTTGACTTGTCTAGGATCTTCAGTATTTGGGGCATTTGAGTTAGGGTTCGCTATTTCTTTGGTGATCAAATGAAGTGCAACTTTGAATGAATCCCACTCATCTTCTAAGCTCCGGATGGTATTTCTCGGCTAGTACTGCTCATAGCTACATCTTTGTCACAACTTCGTTAAACTCTTAATGCTGACATTTCTTCTTTAATAACAAGTTCTTCTGAGATACTGGCACAGCAGCAGTGATGCTGGATGTTGTCGCTTTATAGGGAATCATTTATATTCACGATGCTTGTGAACGCCAAGCAGAGTTCACCTGTTTATCGACCACAACCAGACTAGGAATGCTCTTTAAAAATTTGGCTTTTGCAGAATCTGCTTCTTTACCTTGAAACTGAAGTGTCTTTGTTGTAGGAAACCACTTGATGTTGATTTAATCTCCAAAGGTGTTCGCCATTGTGACCATAATTCCCTATCCAAGTGTGTTCATCGACTTCCAAAATGTCGTTGCAAAATGTCCCAAGTTCATCGACGTTTCCGTTCCATTTGAGAGAGCCTGTAGTTTTTTCCGTGTGTTAGCCACTTTGAAGATGCCATTTAGACCATGACATAAACATTGTACTGAAAACACTATTGCCAACACATTTCTTAAACCAAGACCTTTCACCGAAAGCACACTGAAACCATTATCATGATATGTATGTATTTTGTATCCATGCTCACATAGAAGTCAAAACGTTTAGGTATTATATGTGTATGGTTGTAATATTTAATACTGCTACTTAAGTAATGTAATTATGCAGATTGAGGACCCACACAAAGGGTTCTTCGATAGCAGTTACCAAAGGGGAAGACAATGATTTGAAATGTGCAATGCCAACTATATAGGACTTAGGTTCCACAAAATGCAGTCCAGATGTGTCATCCTCATTAACATCTGTAAAAACATGAAGAACAACAAACTCTTTTTCAACACTATTGTAACTGGGATACAAACTGCTGGATTTCAGCCACTGCAATGTTTGTACCTTTTGTATCCACAGCACTTTCTGTCAACACATTTTGCTTTGGGTCTGATATAGCTACAATAGAAGACTGTGAAATTTACAAATCCTCTGTGGAACAACTCCTGAACAAAACTCTAGGATTGTTTCTACCCTTTGGGTGATGGAGCCTGTAAGTTCTATCTATGCCATTTACTTCGCACGACCATGCTCTGGCCAGTTTGTACCCTTTGTATCCACAACACTTTCTGTCAACACATTTTGCTTTGGGTCATATAGCTACAACCGAAGACTGAAATTTACAAATCCTCTGTGGAACAACTCCTGAACAAAACTCTGGGATTGTTTCTACCCTTTCGGTGATGGACCCTGTAAGTTCTATCTATGTCATTTACTTCGCACGACCATGCTCTGGCCAGAGTCATTGAACAGATAAGGAGCCTATCGCCTTTTCTTTTGATTTAGTGAAAGTTTCAACGATTTGCGTCTCTTCTTCTTCACTCCACGCCTGGTGTTTCCCATACAAATCACTCTGCCAAGTAGACATGGAAGCTGTGTCCTTCCATCCGATGACTTTACTTGTAGAACTAACCTTACGTGAAGAAGGAAGGCTCGCGGGATCACTGGTCCGGTGTTGGTATCGGACACGGCTCCTTATCTGTTCAACAGTCTTGCCTTTCAAGACTGGATGCTCTGTTATTTCAGCGAGGTCTGCTGGGCTAGGTTCACCATTGATAACTATCTTCTTTGCGAAGAAGGTGTTGAGAAATTGATCTTGTTCAATGGTAAAGGCGCTTTTTCTGCCAGGAAAAAGATAGTTCTTGACATCATACTTCAGAATGTTTACGAATGCCTTTCTTTCTGTCTTTGTTAGGGGCAGTTTCTTTCCCAGATCTTGTTCAACAAATGTTGAGAAACGAAGAACGGCCAGTAGATACTAATGGATCGCACTTCGCATTTCCCGGCTCCCCCTTCATTAAGCTATTTTATATGTTCTTGAAGTGTGCAGTTCATCACTGCTCCACAGTTCTTGCCGTCTAGTGAAGATTTCTAGATCCCGTGACTTAGTGCCCCACACAAAAAGTAATCGATACAAGTTATTTGTCTTTGCAGCAGCTGTTTTTGCTGAATAAACTGTTCTTCCGGGAATGGTAAGTGATTTGTAGAATTCCTGCAATATTACCAGTTCTTTCCCTTGCCGTCCAGACCCGTTCCAGTCGAACATTTGAGCATTAACACAAAATTCCTCGTCACCACTGCCCTGCTGAGAAACTTCCATATCATCATCATCATCCTCTAACTCCACATCTTCCACTTCCTCCAGCACTGTCCTATCATCGTCTTTCACTTCTTCCACTTCCCTAAGGTATCAGAATGGGTTAAGCGTATAGTTGACATTTACTTGTATAACTGGGATTTGGTTCGATCTTGGTAACAGTATATATTTTCTGAAAGCCTGATAAATAATGGTTCCAAAATTATTTATTATTTTGGGATTGGATATAAACAGAGTTCACTGGAGCGTGTTTTCCAAAACAAAGAGTTTTGAAAGATGAAGTCTCAACTCAAAAACTAATAAACACACCAGCGTGATTTACATAACGCTTAAATTAGCTTGTCCTAAGCTGCCAAAGCGTGACAGCGTTTTCTAAATTAGTGCTTATTTATTTTGTTATTGTGCTGCAAAGTTTAAGTCACGGCTACAACTTAAATGTTCATGTATCATATTATATATTTTTATGACCACGTGGAAACGGACGAAATGCTGGCATGGTTTCAAAATACACACATTCAGCATCATCTGTGAATATTTTGAGCGTAATGCTGTTGATACTTTGAGATCTCCTAAATCTGGTCACCTCGATCATCGAGAAAACACAATTTTAAAAAATTCTTCTTGACGATCTTCTTGCATAAATTATATTAATTTAATTTGTCACCTTGAAAAGGTCTCTCTCCAATCAGAGTGAGGCAACGAAATATGAACTCGGTAATACTTTTCACACCTTGTCAAAGGCGCAAATGTTTAGTTCCAGAGCATTCATTTTTAAAAAGACAATAGGTTATATGTCATTCAAATGCCGCCAACTTGTACCGTGAATACACGATCTGAATGCATTTTATTTTAATATTCACGGCTAGTCTCCATAGTACAACGATCTTCATAATATCCTTGTTCCCTATGACCACGTGCATGGCGATGGGTTCTAGCAATTGTGTCAGAGGAGGAGGGGGAAGAGGATGAGAAAAAGCAAGTTGATATTGGACATATTGGGACGGCGAGAAAAACGTCCTCTCGGAAATGAGAAGAAATATGCGAGTTGTTTTAACTTGAATTATTCTTGTGTCTGTACTGGTCTGTACAGACCGCATCAGATTGCCGAAGCATTTCTTTCTCTGAAGCATTATGCATTGAACATTTTTTCTTCATTCTGAAAATCTGAAACCGTTTAGTTGCCCTCCATTTCCTTTCAGCTTTTCTCCGAAGTCGTTTAGCTGCGCTGATTTTGTTACTGTACCATGGCAATTTGGGCTTGTTGGTCACGATCTTACTTTTTAGTGGCGCATGCTGTTCAGTTACTTTGGACAATGTGCTGTTGTATGTTTGCACTAGGACATCTAGGCCTGCAGGGCTTAGAGCCGATTCGCTGTCAAACTGATGATTGCACAGTTCAGAGTTTGCAAGATCCGTTCTGAGAGACTCAAGATTAACAGATTTGAGTTTCCTGTAAGTAACTTTCTTAACTGTTGCCTTGGGCTTATCTGAGAGTAAGGAGAAGAGAACAGATGAATGGCCAGAGATGAAGCAGTCAGCCCGGGGTGTGTCTTTGATTATTTGTTCAGACTGTCGCGTGATAATTAGGTCAAGGGTGCTGCCGTGCTTGTGAGTAGGTACATTGAGATGTTCGTGAAGGCCAAAGGCCTCAAGTAGATCCAGCATTTGTCCATGCTTACTGAAAATTGTAATAGAAAGTTTACAGTTTTTGTATGATTTTGCAAGCTTTTATGTGGTCTTATTGGTGCCTTTTTCCTTGCGTTTCTTGTGAAGGATGACCTAAGGATCAGCAATATTCTCTGCATTGCATAATGCAGTCAGGATGATACTGTCTACTCTGTTTACTGCAGTGTTGGCTGTCTGGTGGTCTGTATTCCGACTTAACAATTTATAGTTGGGTAGGCATAGAAACCGCATAGGATTGCGTTGGTGTTGTCATCAGTCTCTTTGTCAGAGCGATTTATTGATCTCTGCTCATGAACTTTACCGTAATCTGAGTTGTTTGATTAATTGGAAACATCACTACTGCCACCATCATTATCTGAGTCACATCATTTGACGGTTTGATGGTTGTTTATTTCCACATAATTAAGTACATGTACAAAAAAGAAAATACGACAATCATTACTCTCCTTATCATCACTATGAATGTCGCCTTCTTTTGTTACATATTGGTTGTTGTCAGTCTCTTCTGCATTTGTTGTTTTCATCCTGTGGGACGTCATCGACTTGTGCTTTTATATCGTGGATTGGCATCTTGTTGTTCATTTTGTACCTCAGTTGAACATGGTGATGATCATTCGTCTGTTTCTTTTTAGCATATCTGGCGATCGCCTAGACCATTCATTTTGAAGGAATTATTTATGTTTGGCCATAGAGGTTTCATCCTCTGGGTATGGTGGATTATAATTGACAGCACTCCTTCTCCACTCCTTCTCCCAACTGTCTTGTGAGTGCTTTTTTCCTTGCGTTTCTCTCCCTCAGGATCATCACTTTTCCTACGCAAACCAGGAGTCCCGTGATTAGTAAAACAGCTTTTATTTATTTTTAGTAGTTTTTGTAGTAGTTTTTAGGACTTTTCAGTCCATTTTTATGAGTGTTTCTAGGGTTTTCGTGCACTAGAAATTATGGGTAAATGTACCAGTCGCCATCTTTTTATTATGGTCAATTATGGATGTATCTACTGTAGTTTGGGTTGAAAGAGAGGAAGAATGGAAGGTTGACTGGTTTGAAATGGACTGGGATTGATCATGACTGATGGGGCTCGACTGGTGGCCTTGTTAGGTTGACAAAGGCGGCAGTGGTGGCACATAAATGAGGGCTTTTCCGACAGCTGCTAATCGTGTGTCAATTACTGACTTTTGATTAATTAGCCGGACAACTGATTCATTGCGGTTTAGCATCATATGTCCTATGGTGTCTTTTATAGTACTCCTCTCTTGTTCATCCACTTCACTCCGCAAATCATTTAATAATGGTAACTCACTGTTGTCACTATGGGCTGTATCCTCGTTCATACTAAGAATGTCAGTCGGCTTCAAGATTCAGATTCAGATTTCAAATTTCAGATTTTTTTATTTCCACATAAATGTTATACAATAATTAATATATACTAACAAAGAATAAAAATAAAAACTCGACTGGGTTATATTGGGCATTCGTGCACCCTTTAGTTTAAAAATAATATTAGTGATATGCATTTTGAATTAACTTGGTAGCAATTAAAGGTAGATTATACATCAATCCTCT
>JANVCH010125283.1:0-13272 GCA_025505405.1 Epizoanthus rinbou | reverse complement strand
TTCTGACCCGAGAGGCCTTAGTGCCCATTTTACTGGCTGTGTTTATATCATTAGCACGCATGTGCAACACCGCAGTTATTTTTAGATATGCCTGTATCAATGTATGTAAAGTAATACATGTATTGTAATGTAGGTAGTAGTGATAGTGATACGAAATAAAGTTGTTGTTGACATACACATTTGAAAGTGTTTCTGTCCCTATTTGGCTCCATACACATGTTTACCATATGTCCATACAAGTACCTGAGATGAATATTGAAATATATCGACCGATGAGACTGTCAAATAAAGATATCAGACAACAGGTAGAGATAGAAGAAATTTGCAAACAGATAAGACATAGGCATTGGAAGTTAATCAGATATATTCTAATAATAATATAATAATTTAATAATAATAATATTCTGAGAATGAATGCAAGTGAGGATTCCAAACCTGGAGCAAAGTAGGTTCAATTGTAGCCAAAGACAAGATTGCATGGAGAATTTAATAGGATAAAGGGCCCTATTTCCCAGCCGGGGAGAAGGAGATGATGATGATGATGATGATGATGATGATGATGATGATAATGATACATGTGTCAAGTAAGTTATTTTTAAAGAAAATACATGAGCTTCTCATGAGATCTAACAAACTGTCCATCTTAACAGGGCTTCTGTATTAAGTAGGTGTCCATAAAAAGTAGTTTTGTTGGCTTGACTCTTCATGCAATCGCTAAAGTGAATTCTCTCTGGATACAGAGGGTCATTCAAATTGCAAAATAGTTAATCTGCAAAGCGTTATAATTATTTTCAAATGTGCAAGATAACTCCTAAAAATGCAGTAAACAGCCTATTCAGCATTGTTTACCTTGACATTGGCTTTCTCGGACTTCCCCATTGTGGGCCTCTTTCTTCAACAAATGCTGGGGCATGTCAGCAGTGGAACGTGGCAGGGATTCACTCCCTGGAGAGCTGGTCTTGATGTCGGCAGCTTTACTTACTACAAAATAATTAATTAAAAAAGAATAGTCAACTTAATGTAACTATCAATGTAAGTCCCTATGGAGTGTGTGGGGGAGGGGAGTTTAAAAAATGGGCTGGGATTTTACAAATTCTTTCTCCCCTGATTAGGAACTTGACATTGAAAACAATCCCTGGATACTTTGTTATTTTGTTACTATAAAAAAACACAACAACAACAAAACCAAGCACATACCTGCAGTGTTACCATCCTTCCACTTATCCACTGCTTTATTTGCTTCACTTGGCTGACCATCACCATCATCATCATCGTCGTCATCATCAATATCATCATCCTCATCCTCACTGTTATCATCTCCACAGTTTTCTCTACTGCTACATTTGTTTTTATCAGACTCAAGGATGGGATAAACCTCGATTGCTTCACATGACCTCTTCATTCCCAGAAGTGGATTCGTCTCAACAAAGTTAGGAGACTGAAAATCATATTTTGTTCTTTTAGTACTGTTTGAGTTGATTCCTTCGGGGCTAATGTTATCAAAGTATCTTCTTTTCTGCCCTTTTGGACTATTCAAGGGGGACTTGCTATTCTCATAAGAATGAGGAGACTCGCTTGATTTCAGTTCTGCTGTTGCTCCATGGACATTTGCAGAAGAGTAAGCCTGAGATGGCTGGTTAGCTTGACTGTTACCAGTCAGTGTTGTGGCATGAGTTGACGCAGTGGCAATGAAATTACCTTGCATTTGTGAGGCAATAACATCTGTCTTGCTAACCTGAGAATGTAACGGATGGGATGTCAGTGGATTGTTTACTGGGACACCAGACACAGCTCCTGTGGTTGTGGTTGTAGTTGACCATGGTGTCCACAATGAAGGGCTTGGGGTGGGTGATACTGGTGACAAACCTTGCCGAGGACTATTTCTAGATGGGCTCGCAGAAGGGGCATTGCTGCACTCAGCACCTGTGGTTGCTTGTTTCACCCCCTGCTGAGTTCCCGGGTACTGTATGCCCCTGGCAAGCATGGGCTGAGCTGATGTAACTGTCGTTTGTGTTGCTGTGGTAACACATGCATCATTTGTACAAACTGCTATCACATTTGTCTCTGGTCTGGTAGTGCTGGGCAGTTCCCCGGCTGGTGGAATAAACAAATACCCAAATGTTGCATTGCCTGTTTTGGGGTCGATATTTGCCGCAGCCGTCATCATTCCATATGTGTAGGGCTGTGGCAATGCTGGTCCAGCTGCTGATATTGATGTTTTTGAAGAAGCCCCAGAAGAGGCTGCAGGTGGACTGAATGCACTGGGATGCTTGTTGCCGTCAACTTGTGATAGTGGCATATAAGGCATTGCTGCCACAACTGTCTGAGCTGGTGTCTGCACGGCAGCTGAAACAGGTGTTTTTCCTATAGTGCTGTGCACTGTGGAGGTCGTAAGTGACGAAACTGGCAATCCATAGGTCATCTGCTTTACAGCATTCAAAGGATACTTTACGGAATAGTCAGAAATGTTTGGTGTAGGGGCTCCTACGCTCCCTACAGGAAGATTATGGCCCATACCACCTGATGCAAAGGCACTCATCTGCATCATTCGATAGGTGAACTGGAGAGGATTATTATTAGAAGGGGCAATTCCTCTCAAGTTTGCACCATATGGGTTGTAAGCATTTGCAAGGTGTGCCAATGTCTGGGAGAACCGAGGCGTTGCTGCTGGAGCAATGGGAACATAGGACTCATAAGCTGCAGCAACGGCTGTTGACGACACTGAACAGGCAGTTGAACTCACAGATGTTCCAGCTACACTTGTAGATGAATTCCCCCCAGGTTGTGCAGTGGGCATAATGATTCCAAACATAAATGGATTTGGGTAATGCTGCTCATTAGTATTTGTTGTTATTGCACTGCTTGAAGTTGTCGCTTTGTCTTGACCTGGAGCCATAACTGTCATTGCATTTGCTGCAAGCTGTCCAGGATACAGTGCTGGCCACTGAACTTGGTACTGCCCAAGAGCTTTCAACTGATTAACATCCACACCCTGGGGGCCGTACAGCTGATTAATGGCTCCACCTTGGTAAAACAAATTTGATGGTATTGGTGTTACGACAGCTGGCTGAACCGGAGGAGCTGCTGCCCCAGTTGGAACTGCAGCTGCTGCAACTTGACCGTGAGAAAACACATCATGCGAAGGCAGTAACTGGGTTTGAACCTGTGCAAAGGAGGTCTGAGAAGCAGGTACTGGTTGGCTTGTGTTCAGGTTAAATGGTTGTTGACTGAATGTAGTGACTGTAGGGTTAGAGCCTGCACCAGTTACTAACTGTGTGAGCTGAGACCTTAAAACTTGAGACAGAGAATGCCCACTTGACTGGTGAACAGGAACTGAGAACACTGGTGTAGTTGATGCTGCTGTTTCCGATGCTGATGTATTCTGGCCTTCAGGCTTGTATTGTGTTGAAGGTACTGATGCAGAAACAATTGTTGGGGCTGTAGCTGTGGGAGGTGGGTGTCTTAACCCTGGCAAATTACTACTAGTAGCACCATGGCTCACAGATGCTGACCATGTTCCTGGTGTATAGGACTGTGTATGAGACTGATGAGTTGACTGTCCATATTTTGCCATCATGGCTGGATTCCAAAGGGTTGGTGTCATCACTGGTGCCATGACAGTTGACGGAGGTACTGTGGTTCCCAGAACTGAGCCTTGAACACACGATGACAGAACTGGATTAGCAACTCTAGTTGTACCAGATGCCATAAGTGAAGAGGTCTTTTGTTTTGCAGTAATAGCAGTTGACACTTTTGTTGTACTTGCAGGTGCCAACACAACTGCACCGGGCAGAACTTTCTGGCCTTGTTTCTTCGTCGGTGCTATTGTTCTTGGCTTTACTACTCTGGATTTGGCAGCAGTCTTGGCTGTTGATTTTGAAGTTGCTTTTGTATTGGCTGGCCGTTTGCCTGCAGTACTTACAACAGTTTTTGCAACTGGAACTGTTGCAGTTACATGTGACACAGTGGTTTTTGCAAATGCTGCACTAACTGTCACTTGCTGACCAGCTGTTGCAGCCATACTTCCAATTATAGTTGCAACAGAAGTGTTTGTTGCTGTTGGAACACCTGTGGAAACCGCTACCCGCACAGTGGTATGTATTGCTGGTGACGATGTTGCACCTGTCACTGCTCGTACAAATGACGTTACTGGTGCAACCGATCTATTAACAGCTACTGTAGTTCGTGATGCCGCAAGAGCAGTTATGGGTGTATATGTTGATGATACCAAAGATGTCGATGCTGCAGAGACTGTCCTAGCCAACAAGGTTGCTGTTTGTGGCACTGACACTGCTGGTACAGTCCCAGTATTTAAAGAAACCAAGGAATTTGTGGTTACCATAGCAACTGTGGTTACAGGTGCATTTGTAGGGGGCACAGCATTTACTACTGAAATGGCCATAGTTACAGTTGGTCTATGTTTTGACACAGTTACATTTCTTGAAGCTGCCACTTTTCTTGAAGCTGTTCTTTGTGCAGCTCTTGGCTTTGCAGCTGAAGCAGAGGTAACTACACACCTGACAGGTTTTATCTCTGCTCTTGACACAGTTTCCAAATTATGAGATGCAGTAACAGTGCTAGAAGTAACTGAAGCTGTACCAGGCAAGACAGTGCTTACTGTTGAGGTTCCACTTGATGCAAGTGGATTCCCTATTGGTGTTGTGGACTTGAATCCTGGGTTGAAAAACTTGGAACTACTAACAATACTGGCAAAGCTTGGCAATGGACCCTGATTTGACGTGGCGATATTGGTTGGTACATTCTGCACTGGGCTGGCTAGAGATGAACTAGCACCTCCCAAAGAACTGCAGACTGGGCTACAGATACTGTGTGTGGGTGGCAGCAATTCTTTCTTCATCTGCGGTGAAGTCTGAATTTTTAGTTTTGCCTGTTCTTTACCAGTGTCAAGTGCTCCCTTCTTTGGTCTCCCTGGACCTAGAATGTAAAAGTTGAATGGTCGAGCATATGCAATTGCATTGATCAATACTATACAGTGGTATGGTACAAGTGTTACCATTGATTTTCATCTATGTGCATACGAATCCCTGACATGTTATAATTGGGAATCAAACAAGTTTTAAATGTCTAACAAACTTGCAAGTTTTCATGTCCATTATGTAGCACACATTTAGCAAAAGTCAGATATTTTAGAGAATTGTCTTGATATACCGTATAATCTCACTTTGTTGCCAAATGTGCACTAATGAATGTGAAAAGTTTGTTAGACATTCAATAAAAACATGATTCATACTAAGACAACAATAATGATAGTTGATAATGATAGAAGGAAATATTGATTTGCTGCAACATTATTCATCAAGTCATCCACAATTTACATTTAATGTGAAGGGGCAAGGTGCCTGCATCAAATCTAAAGGGTTGCAACTCTTAGATAATTTAAGATAATTATACATTTCTATGCATTTCCTTAAATGTCCTCATATTTTCATACATATGTTCAATAGCATACCATGTACTAATTTTGAAGATGACGTTTACAAATCTTACCTTTCTTTTGTCCCAATGCTCCTTTTGCCAGTGCTGCAAATGGCGGTAACTTCGGTTCCTTCTTGGCATCCTTTTTAGTTGCGTTCTTCTGCCCAGCCAATGGTGGAACAGGTGTCTGTGATGTGTAGCACTGCAATGGTTTCTCTTTCTGGGCAGCATTCCCCTCACAGTGTTTACATCCAGACAATGGGTTTTGACAGTTCACATTTTGGCTCGTGTATTTACTGGGCACTTTTGAATCAAAATTAAATACTTTGTGGACATGTAAAGGGCATTCAAGCCCACACTTACATGTCCCCCCTGTCTTGAGGTACTCGATCACATGATCTAGGCATCTCAATCGACTACTGCTTGGGCTGGAGATATTAGATAGAGCAAGCTGTTAGAATTATTCAATTATTCATCCCCAAAATTAAACACGACAAGTATAAGTCATATATGTACTGTAAGCCTCAGTCTATGTCAGTCTAAGCCCTGCTCGCCTCGACTAGCTTTTGCTATCTGCCAAAGAGTTGAGTTGAGTTGAGCATGCACTGTGTACATGTTTTCAAGAGTAAATAAAGTCAAGTGAAGTCAGGTTCCTAAATTGTAAGCAACCTTGCTTTATATTGCTTACTGCAAGGAAACATTATTTTTGCCCATTCAGTGATAATATTGTATATATTTTCTGGCTCCCGCCACAAACCACTGACCATTTTAGCATCCTGTATACAATGTAGTCAAACGACTCAAAGGATTAAGCTAGTAAATGTTACCTTCCATGAACTCCATAAATATAATAACAAAGTTGCCTTTGCGCACAGCACCATACAGCTTCAGTATGTTGGGTCCACCAGACAGTTTGCCCCAAACTATTAGTTCTGACATTTCAAATTTGTCACATGGGATCTGCAACAAGGATTAAATGATATTTAAATGCTTGAATTAATTTCTTTTGAACTTCAAACAAAGACAGGCCTGGGGTAAAAATATATATTTTTTTTGGTTTCATTGATCATTCTACCCTTCTCTCTGAGTATTCTAGGGAAACATCACATATATATACACATGTCAAAAACTTAATAATATTATAGTATATTTTGTATAATATAAAGCAACTGAAAATATATTTTCAATTCCCACTATAGTTATGTTTTGTTCAACACATGTATAATCCCTGTAAATAATAAATTAATGACCACCAAAACACAATGAGTGATATAAAAGAAACACCCAGTTTCCAGACAGTTTCTATAAGTACACTACTTGAACTACAATTATTATAATATTGAGGTAAGTTTGGTTTACCTATGCTGCAACATTTTTATTTGAATAACTTTATGCATACATGTAACTTACCTTCTTGATTGCAAAATGTGAGCCTGTTCTGTGGTCAGTACAGAGATAACAGCGGCCGTTAGCGCCACCACCAAGGTACCAGTCATTAGAACAGAACCAGTGGATGTTCTCAACATAGCGGCCATCTACTACACTGAGGTGTTCCTAAGGGATGAACAAAAGCTATTATTAATAATAATAATAATAATAATTGATAATTAATAATTATATAATACAATATAATTGCATGTATCTAATAATTATAACTTACTACCGTGTTGATAATTACAGTATTTAAAAAGGAATCTTGTCAAAGTGAAAAACACCTTGTGGGCAAAATGAAAAAACTCGCTATACTCATGATCAATTACACTGAGGAGTTTATGGGTTACATAACCATCACACTAACGAGAACAGGGCAAAAACATTCCTTATTTCTGCACTTCAACAGTCATGGGCCTGCCATCTTGAGTTATGACGTCAAGCTACAAGTGGTCAACTATAAAAAAAATATGGTGAGGGGCCTGGGAACAGTAACTCACTGATGCAAGGATTAATTATTGACAAGGAAATGAATAATGTACTAGTTAGTGCTGGAGATGTGTTGTCCCTGAATAGGAAACTGGAAGGAGGAGGCAGAGACAACCCAGAAGTATGTACAACTATGGAGGAAACTAAAGAAGCAGAATAAAATGGATCATGTTACTGTTAAGGGGATACTCAAAGGGCACTATGATGGCACTAGGTGGAGGGAACAGAAGCAATGACGTCATAATGGCAAATGAGCAGGTTAGTGCCTTCAAGCATTTTTAATATTGCCTGATCTTTCAAGATCCTAGTTGTTTGACTTGATTGAAACTTGAGATGTGAGTAAATTTTTAGCAACATGTACTACTTCCTCTTTTTATTAAATTTTATTATTTTCATCTCTTTCATCATTTGAGATTTTTATTACATAAGAGGACAGACCAATTTAATAACAATTACATTGTACTTTTAGTGTAATTAGTTGCAACACAGCAGTTGGTTACACTCTAGTACCCAACCATTGTAGGGGACGTTAATTATTAACAGTGATTATCGTGTGTCTAAACTCGTGATGGAGTATGTTGCAAGACGGTCTATATTTACTTCAACTTTGTACCTCATAGCCTGATAAACTAGTTTAATATATTTTGCAATAGCTTGGTACATTTATCAGCGTAATGTATGCATCATCATTCCCTGCTTGTTGCTCTGGCAAGTCACTGACTTAATTTGCAGTTGTTGGCATATTTGTAGCTCCCGACCCGTCCCACCCACTTTAGGGGACCTCTACCGGGCAGTCCTAGTTTCTATGTATGTAGTTATTTTAGGTGATTCTGCATAATATATCTTGTGAACAATTTTCTATTTGTAGTTTTTAGAAGTGGTATTTACAATATGTAATTGTAATCAATAGATTTAGATGTTAGATATACTGTTTGTACAATTGTCAAATATGTAATAAAGACTGCCTTGCACCAAACTTCAGTCTCTGTCCATTTATGGGTTTAGACCACACAATCTCTAATGCCCTACCAATATCTCCACCAAATATAAATGACTGGCCGAAACTCCTTCAGTAAGAAATACATTTTTAAAGTGTTCACATTTTTGGTCAAAAATCGATATGGAAGACCATATTATAATGACCAACCAGAGCCATGACCTGTGGCTGGTCAGAAGTCACTGACTTTTGCTATTCTCAAAAAAACATTGTCTTACTAAATCAGTTTCATTCAAAAAAACGTTTTTGAGCCATAATCTGTTGTTAGAAAAGAAACAAAAATAATATCAATTTTTTTCCATATTAATACACCATTACCATATATAATTTTACTGATGTATTCACAAGGTGCCGTCGGTATATAATAGTGTATATATGCATGTACAGACTGTAGTATGTTACACAATATTAATATGTATACTGTACATGTAAATACAGGGTTTTGTTCTGACTAATTTGTTTGTGTTTGTTTTTGACAACTCAACACTGCATATGCAGTTTACAAATTAAGGCAGTTCATTTTTGCTCAGTTGCCTTGACATCTTGGGGAGCAAGCTTATAAAGTCATGCACCATGGCTGGTACAAATGTAGTTCAGAACTGCTATCACACAGATAATGTGTTGCAGTGTTACCCAACACTCGTCCCTCTTTTAGTCTCAGTGAACGAAGGCCAGGAGAGAAACCCTGAGCCTGATATCTTCATGAACTTTATCAGTACAGCATTGTGTTCTTCCGACTACTGGACAATGCAGTCAGCATACATGTACCACGCCACTCTTTGTCATAAAATGCATGCTAAATATGTTCCAGGCTATACTGTAGCTGCTCAAAAGACAAAGACTCTGTCCTTGAAGACACAGTGACACACTGCTGACCACACTATACTGTGTATCAACAAAACGCCTTTTCATCATTAGCTCATGCTCAGTCTCAGAAAAGGGGATAGAGTGGTCAGAGGCCAATAAACTGTGATTCCAAGTCACATATGGCTGCATTATCTGACACATCATTTGATGATACAAAGAAAAACCTGACTCCAGGAATGTTATCAACTGCCCATTTGACATTATATCAGATGGAGTAATTAAGTGCCTTCTGAGGATGACTGTAAGCTGGCACGAGCTACAAGCTGTTTCACAGTACCATGGCCACCAACACCATCACATGGATTCTGTCCATCGCTTAATTTGTAGCAAAAAAATCCATTCATGCAGCATCATTCAGGCACAAAAGCCAGCACAAGTTTGTAAAGTTTTTATGGTTCTTGTACTGGCTGACTGCTCCATCACTGAACCTTTCAATAATTATGTGGCAGAGTTTTTTTGAGATAAGTCACAAGTGTCAAGATAAATGTACATGATTGTATGTACAGTGGCAGTTAATTAATCATGCTTCAGGGAATCTGAAATTACACAGAAGCTAATATATATAAAGAACTTAAATTCTTCTTCACACCCAAAGTACACAACAAAATAATGGTAGCTATAGCTTTGCTGTTATTCCAATGGCAGCCTTGGACAACATCTTTCACAACATAACTGTTAAGTTTTCTGTAGAGTCAAGCTGCCAGTACTATTGCCACTTTTGGTCCCAGATTTTCTTTCGGGTTTGAAATGTATGTTGACTGTGCTTTGGCTCTGAAATGATGTTATCGAAGGCTGTCAAATATGTCTGTGGCTCAGTGTTTATGAATTCTTGTACAGTGATTGTAAGGCTCATTAGAGGTTGCTCTTATCTGTCTTTCATCAATGTCTATAAGCAATTTCATCATCAAAATCGAAATCATGAGCATTGAATAAATCTGTTAAATATTCATTAACATCATATTTTCCTGGACATGTGTCACACAGATGAACCATGCAATCCGATCGCCTTTCAAGGCTACATACAATTTTTCTCCAAATGTCTTGATGTACACGTAGTCAAGGTTTCTTTCAGGAAGGGAATTAAGCAACTACGAGTTTTGCATTTTGATGCTGTTGGCAAATGCATACCGAGTGAGAACAAGCAGCTGTGACTGGAATGCACCATTTTGGTCTCAACAGGTAGAACTTTGAAATAAAAATTGAATTGAATTGAAACCCAATTTTGTCACCTGAGTGGGTATGGAGTGTAAAGCTCTGACTTTCAGATTGACAAGCTAGAAGCAGCCACTTTTGTATGGACACTTTTTCACCATTCTCACTCTTTAAAGAACACATTCTTTGAGGCTTAAGGACACGTGCAAGAAAATTCGTCAGACTGATAAAAGTCTATATGGTTCTGTCAGCAGTTTGTTGTGGACAGACTCTGCACTGAACCATTTAATTAGCACTCTCAATTAGTGTCTGCATGTACATTTAGAAGTTAATGAAATGTGAATTGAATTTATTTTACATGTTGGCTTAATGATGCCAAAGGTGTATAGTAACTGCATGAGGAGTTTGAAAGTTTAGCAATTTGTGAGAATCAATATTAATAACTTAAAGGGTCTAATACCTGTTTTATACCCCTACTTTATAATGCGATACACTTAAAAACCTTTTTTATTTTTCTTCATAGTTTGCCACTCAATGTTTTTGCCAAACAAGCCAGTTAATCATCAACATTAATTAAGTTACTGACCAACACTCAGCAATGGCATATATACATATAACAGTTTTAATTATTGGCATTTTGACCAATTATCTTCAAAAATGTATTTCTTTCCGAAGGAGTTTCGGCTTAGTCATTTATATTTGGTGGAGATGTTGGTAGGGCATTAGAGATTGTGTAGTCAAAAGAAATTTCCACTGGGTAACTGTCAACCACGTCAATCGGCCCAATCAAAGCATTTCGGGGTATTTTCGGCATTTTTTGTCACATTGCCTCTTTGAAGCCATATTTTATACTTCATTTAATGCTTTGCTTGGATTGTCACTGCTGGTGTTCATAGCCATGCATTCAAATATTGCAAATCCAGTCACGTTTGGTCTCCAGTATACATGCATGTACATACCTGGTCTGGAGGGTGCCTATAAAATCTGAAAAATGGTTTTGCGAATGGAATAAACACACATTTGCAAAACTTTTATCTTACAAACAGTGCATCCTACAGTGTTTGTGAGGGCATATTCTGAAAGCCAGGGCCACAATTAGGTAAGGTACCAACCTTCATTAAATCACATAAAATTCGCATTTGGAGTTATATATATATTATGCAGAATCACCTAAAATAACTACATACATAGAAACTAGGACTGCCCGGTACAGGTCCCAGGTCCCCTAAAGTGGGTGGGACGGGTCGGGAGCTAAAAATATGCCAACAACTGCAAATTAAGTCAGTGACTTGCCGGAGCAACAAGCAGGGAATGATGATGCATACATTGCGCTGATAAATGTACCAAGCTATTGCAAAATATCTTAAACTAGTTTATCAGGCTATGAGGTACAAAGTTTAAGTAAATAAAGACTGTCTTGCAACATACTCCATCACGAGTTTAGACACACGATAATCACTGTTAATGATTAACGTCCCCAACAAATGAACGTGTGTGATTGTTGGCAAATTGCCGTCAGAAATGTCCAATCAAATATAAAAGCGGGGCCATTTTGTACTTTTGTAATTATTTTTCAAAGCCCGTCATTTTACTGCAAAAATTTGTCAAGACCCGGCATTTTTCAGCAAAAAAATACAAGACCCTGTCTCTTTTTACACGACCCGGTCATCCCGATAAATAATGAATCCTCCCTTAGATTAGCATATGATTAGTATTTTAACTGTTTATAATAAACTTAACTGTGTAATTTAACAAACTAAAGTGCAAGTGCTAGTGATCAGTGCAAAAATATAATACGAACAATAAACTAATAAAAGTGCAAGTGTTAGTACTTAGTGATTAGTGCAAAAATAGAATACGGTATATAGCAGTTGAGTCCAGTTATAGCCTGCAGAGGTAGCTGCATGCATGGCCAGTGAGGTGAAGGTTTGAACTGTGTTACAAGTTACTGCTTAGTGTGGGAAGAGGTTCCATGGTGAAATTGTTCTTGGGAAGAAGAAAAAGTTAATATTGGCCAAACACTGGTTAGAGGTGGGATATATGATTGTATACAATGCAAACTAGAGACTTTGGTGTTTGGTTCAATGCACATATATGGGAAATGATATGTTGACAAAACGTAACTTACAATTGAATTTATAGCAATTTAATAATATAAAATAATGTTATCTCGTATGTCTTTGCCACCGCAGATGGGAGTATCCCAGCCTTTCATTTATTTGTCTTGTTGTTTGCTTGTACATCAGCTGTGTCCAACCTGGTAAGTCACTGAAATAATTCTGACAAATGCTATTTGGTAATACATGTAGTCGCTATCATGGTTTATTGGGGGCAACCATGCAAGCCATACAATTACAGCAAATGTATGGGATTTTGGTTGAGTTCGAACCTCCGTAACTCTGCCCCAAAATTGCAGATTGTGATAAATATTATGTCGACTAAAAGGTATTTGTCCTTAGACTAATCTATTTTCTTCAAGCAAGTTGAAATGGTTTAGAATATAACTTCTGTAGTTACAATTTTGAAACTTCATACAATCAAGACATGATTACAAGCAAACACGAGATAATTTTTAATTCAGTTTACTAACATCGTGCCATCAATATTGGTCTTATGTTTTGTCAAGTGAACGACATAGCTCATTTCTATATTCTAAAGTTTGATTTTTGAAAATCCAACAAATTTTATGACAGTTACGGAGGTCTACTAAACACAGCCAAAATCTCATACATTTGCTTTATATGGCTTTAATATTACGTGTGGTTGAACCCTGCCCCCCCCCCAACGAAGATGGCAGTGGAAACCATGATAGCATCTATACTGTATAATTGTATTGTATTGTATTGTATTGTATTGTATTGTATTGTATTGTATTGTATTGTATTGTATTGTATTGTATT
>JANVCH010125172.1:202-13275 GCA_025505405.1 Epizoanthus rinbou | reverse complement strand
AAGCTACAAGTGTGGCTGGCACGATGTTTTGTTTCTCATTATATTTAGTGTTCATCCTTTTTAAACTGACCGCTGAACGACGTAAAACGATGTAAATTCCACCGCAAAATATAATAATAATAATAATAATATCAGTTTTTTGTACGCATTTAGCTACGCCTCAATGTGTTTACAATATTAAGAATCAACTAATAGTATTAATAATAATAAATTGAAACTCGGTGTGTTTACAATGATTAAATTGAAATAAAAAAACAAATTCTAATTGCTACAATAGTGTCTTCGAATAAAAAGGTCTTGAGATTTGATTTAAATGTTTGAAGAACGTTTTAACGATTTGTTTGGTTTTAATGAAATAAACATCATATTCCGAGCGTGACACTGAAGATTTTTCGTATTATTAGCAAGGCGAATATACGAAATATAGCTATATAGGGCACCGTATGCATGATAAGTACGGATATTTCTAAGCTGCTAGAAATTTGAACTGAAAACGTTACTTAGGTCGTTTTTGAACGAAGCTCTTCCATTACTCCTAGAGGGTATGGCAGGGGTTGGATTGACCCCACCCTGCAGGGTTTTGTACTTTTCTCGAACAGTTTTCAATCCGAAAGACACTTACAGATTTTTTACCAGTATTGTACAAAAGCAGTAAGGTTCTTCGGAATACGCTCATGACTTGATCTCACTAGAAAGAAGACATCTCACAACATTTGCTTCAGCCTGGCTCCGATTATGCTTTGGAAAGGTGGTTTAATTCTACTTCTCAGCATACTCCAAAACAAGAACCACAATCGTGCAGCATTTACTGATATATTCTACCTGTACTTTACACTGATTGTTCGTGTTTGGTTTAGTTTCAGTCGCAAAGAAGAGAGCAAGAATGGAGACAAGCGACCGAAGGTGAGACACAACATGTAACAGCTAAGATATTACTCCCAGTATTCTCCTTTACCCTCGGAATTGTTGCAGAGATCTCAAAAGTAAACTCGGTTGTACCTACAATTTATATAGCGTGAACTTCTAAAATCCGTAAAGCTTTACAACTATTTTAAAAAATATGAGAAACTTATGTCCAGGTATTAAAGTTATCACTTCATAGAAACCCAATTATATTTTCCTCGGTCTTCATATTTCACTTGCCACATCTCTGCCACTTTAGCGCGCAACAAAATCATTCACATTCCTTTTTCTTGTACTCCGGCCATCTGACTGTGTCACTGGCTCTCAAACTGAATTTCCTCTAATTTCGAAAAACGTGTATATATATATCTGGCTGGATTTTTCAAAAGGTGGCTACTATCTTTTAGCAATATGTATAGCCAGAGAGAACAACCCCCAATGCGAAAATGGAGAATGGGAAAGGAAATATTCGACATATTCAAATTAAGCCCTAACAATAGGCCCTACTACGAGGTTCAGAAGAGTAAATTACAAAAGCCACTGTTTATTCCCCAGAGCTTGGTACTGATATTTATACAGAGGTGCCCAGTTCAGCAAAGCTGGTTTGAATGGGGCTCTGTTTAAAATAATGTCCATTGTTTCAGGTCAAATAATAATATCCCGAAAGTGGGCTATTCGAGCATAGCCCGTTAATAAGACGGCCAGTCCGTGGGTGGTTATACTGATAAGTAGTTAAATAGACGACTTAACGATAACCATCTATACAAATTATAATCAAACATAAAATAAATACATGCAAACTCCACTAACTATTCCGAGCTTTCTTGTGTTTCTTCACTTACTTGCTCCACGTGACAGCGTTACAACGCGCGCCATCTGCATGTACAAAACTACACTGCGGTCTTGTGAGGCTGATGCAGGGCGTGGTCGCTTCCTCGTGGTATCCGGTGGTGGACATGCTGCTGGGGTTCGAAATTTTGTTAACTGTCGCTGGAATACCTCCTGTGTATATAAACAAAGAATATACAAACCATACATAAGTAATTGTAAACAAACTATATACTTAGACAAGTCAACTAATCAGACTGAGTAAAGAAAGAAAATAATGCATATTTCTAAAATATTAACGTCAACCGTCAAATAGATTTTTCAAACCGTAACTGTCGGATGATCCCCCCTCCCCTCCCCACCCCAATCGAGACCGTCAAATAAAACAGTATATAAAGTATCAATATATTCCTCACTGTCATACTCGAGTGATTACAATGAACTTAGTACGAAATGGTTACAAAGACTTTGGTTAATCCAGGACAACTCCCCATTCGACGACCCCCACCCCCTAATATATTCGAGGATATACTAATGGCTCACTGTAGCATTGCGTGCTGTCCGAATACGCTAGTTTGCCAATGCCAATTCACTCAGGGTTCAAAATGTAATGACTCAATCATATTTTGTCTCATTAATTGAACAAATTGTAGAATTAATAAACCCTGAGTTAACTGGATCGAGATGACATTTGAGTAGCGTATTTTAAAACGTGATTGCAGGCGCGTCCAAAAATCAGTTGGGTCGTTTCTATGGAACGCAGAGAAACCTCTAGAAGAAACGTTGCTGTAACATTCCCACGGAAACATTGATATTGGCATCTTCATTGTCCTGCATAGTTACGGCACCGTATCAGTAAAACCCTTGCAAAGATTAAACACGCGGCAGTGTACAAATCTTATAAAAATAAATTGAATGTGTCTTCGCAAAGAACACCGACTGCTTGTTAGAGAACCCTCAACCACTGAGTTACGCTATTCAATACAGTAAACACTCACTTGTAACTGTAAGAACCTACACGGCTACAGTACAGGCTGGAACTGACTGGAAATCATTTGGAAATACTTCGTTGTCATGTAATAGCTAGAACTAGGACGGTGTCCTATCGTAGGTTCATTTTCTACTGTACCTTTTCTGGTGACATAGTGTGGATATGAAATGCCGAAAGTGAATAGCAGAACGCAAAACTGAAACTGAATGGTCTCGACCAGAAACGATAAAGGCCTAGCCGTTGAAACACTTTGAATTGGCAGGACTTAATGAACAAGAACAGCTCAAGCTGACATGTTTTGTTTGTCTATCTGTACAAATACACGTATCTAACTCTACGTTTCAGAAATGACAACATGATTTTAAATTTCAGTGGTTCTAAATATCTTCATATATTCCTTTCGTGCGCGGTTACTAAATCTCAGTGGTTCTATTCCTTTAGTCATTAGTGCGGCGTGACCGATTGCAAAGCTACTTACAATCACTGTCGCAGTCTGTCAGTCCTACTTTCTTGTGACACAAGCAGACAGGCCCGACGATCCTGTTGTACTTCACAAGATCACAAGTATTGCACACAGCTGTACAGACACACACATCAACATTCACACGCTACACTCGATCAATTAACAACCATAACAGTACACACTGGTCTTCCGGTCACGACTTTGATATATATACATAATATAAGCAAGTTGCTGAAAATGCAACACTGAACAGCGAATGTGTTCACTTGACTGATTCCGGGGATAGAACCATTATTCATTTCCCGTTGCTTTTGTTCTTCACGGAAACGCCGCACTTTGGAAACAATGGCATCGACAAACCTGAAGGCGTGACAAGATAACACGGAAGACACACCCAGATACTATTTTAATAATGAAAAAACGCAGCCATACACGCCTATCCATTGCTAATATATTTTAGCTGGAATGTAAACCTTAAAGAAATTTAAATCCGAACATGGTCAAATGTTAGGTCTGCGTAACTAACCACACGTAATGTTTAGACTCTTAGTCAGACTTATACTTATAGACCGTTCGTATGTAAAGCACGAAGGATCAATCTACATGACTTTGCACTGGCAATGCAACTCAACCTAGGTTGAGGTTGAAGTCAGTTTCATTTCGGTGGCCATTTGAAGAGCAAGAAGTAGCAACATGTATATAAATATCTAAACTATTATATAGTCTACTACTTATTGCTGTAAATCACCTTCAGGTTATTACAGATATCCCCCATAGGAAATGTCACGATATTGAGGTATGTTATGTTTAGTTTTCATATTTACAAAAACTTTAGAGCATTTCAATAGATTGATTTGAATTCCCAAACAAAGTCTAACAAATCGTATCAATTTAGATAGTAATTGTGAATCACGAGGATAATTAATCTATAGCAGTGCTGCCATTAGAATTGAGACTGTACTAGGGTTTGCATTTCTTGTAGTTCCTCTCTTGCCTCTGTAGATCGTAAGAGTCGGAGCGGCATGCGAGTGGGAGTGTTGCACCAACCCTTACGATCTACGGATTGATCGAAGTTTACATTTTCGTGCTGGTTTAGTTTATGGACGGCACATAATGGAAGTAGTACAAATTGTCATATAATAAATAACTATAAAACTAAAATAACAATGAATTTCTTAGCTAGAACATGAAATCGCGTATTAACGCATTGGATTGACCATCAGACATTGTTCACTACAGATAATACAGTACTCAGTAGGTTTCCTCTGCTGATTCCGAAACTCACACCAATAGATCAGACATCAGCTTCCGTTTGGCCATAACCTGCGTACTGGTCTACACTGAAACCTTCAGTTTTAGTTGCTTACAGTCACATGTTCGGGGGGACGGGGTACAGGGGTCTGGATTATGGCGTATTGCTATTCGGATTTGAGCTAGGAAGAATATAAATGGCGGATCAGTCGATGGGTTTGGCTGTCAAAAAACAGCGCACTGGCGTCTTCACTATCCTCTTTCAACCCTCCCCACCTCCCACCCCAACCCTGTTATAGAAACTCGATGTTAACCGACTTTAAAAACAATTACAAAAGTACTGGGAATCAATAGCTGTGTCTCGAATGTATGCGGACGATGGACCATTAGTAAAGTGATGGTGTAGGTGATCCAGAAATAATGAAATTCCCGTAGAGCAAGAAACAAAGAAACTGAATATGAGCTTTTCCACGAAAGAATTCTCGTGCGGAAGAATTATGCAGGAAAATAGTATCATCAATCCTAAAATGGCCCAACCTCAGAAGTTTGACTTGTTATATGCAAAATTGCACAGTCAGTTACAACAAAACAACGCATTTCCTGCTTGTTGTCTTTGTCACAATTATGAACTCGATTGACATCCGGCCGAACGTCTGACTTGCATCAAGTCTTGAGTGCACTGAAATAAATTAATAACTTGTTTTATGTTTTTTCAGCAATGCATGGCAAGACACACCACCGGAAGCCTCAGGAAATGTTTCACTGTCGTTTCACATCCGAAATGTTCCCGTTTCAGTCAACTTAGTTTGGGTCAGGTCTACTATCCGACTGGAGTTGTGCTACAACCTTGGACATTGGCAAATTATAACAGTTATTCTAACAGTCTGTAACAGGTATGTGCCTTACACGACATAGCAAACACGTGTACCCACCAAACAGCTTATTAACTGTGGGACTAGATGGCAAAACTGTTTGGTTATTTTGTAGTAAATAGCAGTATTCCAGTAATGGTTAGTCGTGACGGATGTGAGTGCCGGAGCGGCGATGAGCGACAGTAGTAAGATGTCGTATATCGCCCGAAAGAGAAAAAGCATTCTCTAGCGCATCGGCTCCACCCGGCACTACTTTGCCACCCGCAGCAAGCGACAAATACATCTGTTAGGGAGAAACTTTGAACTCAGTCAAACTAACCAATGCAAGTATTCCCTTGGGCAGCAGTCGCCTCCAACGCCACAATTCTTTACTTCATACAATAATTTAACAATAGACCATTACACTTGCCCATTTAATTTCCAAGATGGCGCTGATAACCGTGCAATAGAGTCTAATCCTACAAGACGTTCGTTCAATATTCCAAAACCTAGTGGTTCACCTGTGGATAGGAAATCCGAAATTTATCGGCAAAATACATCATGCATTATATACTGGCCTCAGTGAACTAACCGAACACTGACAAAAGGCGATCTTAATAGTCGCTTTCTGTGCATGCGGTTGATGTCATGCAAGCACGCTGTTTAGTTTGTTCTACGCACGCGCGACAATACGTATTACCCGGAAAATAGTTGTGAAGTAGTGGTTTTTCTTGACAATTTAAGCACTCGTTTAGCAAAACAATAAAAAAGAAAGAAAGAAAATAATGGTCATATTTGTGGATTTGCCGTTATTGGAAATTCAGTATTTTGACCTTTTGACTTTGTCGTATCGCCAAACGCTACTTGAATATGTTCAAAATGCAATTTAATTTCAAAGATCAATGCTGCTACAAAACAGGGCCCGGTTGTTCAAAAGATGGTTAACGTTAATCCTGGATTAAGCCAAATTCATAAAGCAATTTCTTCACGTTGGAATACGTTTCTGGGGCTTATAAAATACCATGGAGTCTTTCCTTGGAAACCCAATTGTTAAACCCAAAATGGCAGCCGAAAGCAGTCTATAAGGACAAGGTAGTAAATACAAACACGGATTAAGAGTTTAACCCTGTTAATCGGCTTTTGAACAACTGGGCCCAGAACGAGAAAGGATTTTTTTCCTCCAATTCTATCACGTGAGATAAGGTGCGATATACTTCCCCAAACGGTACTCTTCAAATCTTGTTACATGCAAAATTCCGAAATCGAATATGAATAATTTAATTGTACTTGGCAAATGGCAACAGAAATCGGCTAGGTACAGTTTGTTTGTAATTTACAACAAGCTAGCTAGAATTCGCTTCGAGACTGGTATTTAGTTACCATACTGATACAAGAACGCGCTCTGCAATACATTTTAACGCATGTCTGAGCACCGGCGGTCTGAGTCTTGTGTCGACAGTTGCAAGGAAAATAAGTTTTCCTTGAGATCAGTTTCGTTCGCTACTGAGTGATGCGATTATATTGAGATTTGACTTAGGTACGTAACGAACCATCTCAGTTGATTGTATTCACATTAATAGTGTCTATGTGTTCTAAAGGTGGTGGTGTATTCCCAAAGCAACACAGAACACAAGCACAAAAGTAAACTTAGCTTCAGACACAGATTCAAAGACACACACAAACTCAATCAACAGCACACAGCCACTAACACGAACACATACGTGTGCAAACCATATTTACCATCACAGAAAGACATACGTCGTTCAACGTACTCAACGTACAAACTGTACACGTGATGAACCTACACCGGTCCTCACGAGGAGATGTATGTGCCACGACTTTTATGGACAAACGCACACGCACGCACACACACACACAAACAAACAAAGAAACAAACATAAACAAACAAACACAAACAAACAAACACAAACAAACAAACAAACACGCACACATACGCACACAAAACAAACACACAAACAAACAAACAAACAAACACACACAAACAAACAAACACAAACACACACACAATATACTACACTGACACAGCGCACATTGCACACCGCACACATGTGTGCAAAGGATCACAGAACACATGCACGCGCATACGCATACATCACACACACATTGCTATAATTATGTGCAAAACTCTTTACTTCTTCTACTCTTGAAAATAAAGACTAAAGAAGTCTTTCATATTCCCCGTGCTTTACTTTTAAAATTTCTGAAAATGTTCGCTGTATAACTCGAGCACAGAGAAAACAACGATTTCTTTCCGTCAGCCGTGAGAATTAAACCGAGGCCAAAATAATGCACGATTACGAATGTGTCCACCCTTGGAGACACAGGCGAGGACCGACGAGCGGCCGAAAAAGCCCGACGAACTACCCCTGAGTCTCTGAGGATGGAATGTGTCATGTCCAGTCATCACAAGTACCGTTTCCTGTCTCCACGGTCTGAGGGTCCCCGTAGATGGAACGATCAAACTTGCTATCAAATGACACAACACGAAAGACAAACAAATGTCAGATAAATGACCTGAACTGTTCTACCACCACCAACAAGAACGTATAGTCATCAGATTTAATAGTAGCCTTGAATTGATTCCTTTCGTACGAAAAATACACAGAAGGTTCAAATATGTACAAATGATCTTCAAGACATGGTCTCGATAATCTCGTAGTCATATCATTACTATTTACACAATTTATTGTACGCTAAAATAACATTAATTAAACTATAAATAAATCTGAGTCAACTTAAACATTATAACAATTTTAACAGTACATCCAAACACTGGCTCATGACAAATAAACTAAAACCAGCTTTACGAGGGAACAAGTTGGTTAGTTTTCAAAAATATTTTTCTGTCCGAATTATTCCCTTTCGTTTAGTTTCTCTGAATGGCTGAAAATCATATAATTCTACGTACTTCAACATAATTGATATAATATTTAAGCATTACTCTTGGAGAAATACTGAGATGAAATAAAGTTAAAGTAGTCAAAAGAAAACATTCAATATTTTTAAGTAAGGAAAATCGACATCCCTTTGGTAGCTTTTGATATAAACCACTGCTCTTACAATTTATTCGTTTCGTGTAAGTATTATATCTAATTCAGTTATAATAAAAAGTTCGAGTTTGAGATTTGAGTGAAGCCAATTTCAAGAACGTTCAAGACAAGTAACAACAATTATCCAAGTCTTCCAATACAAAGTCGGTCGTACATTTACCGATATATGTATTAAGTTTTAACCAAGAAGCTTATTCCAAATACACAGCACCAACATTAACTATAAACTCTTGTAGGAACCAAGTCGAAGCACACAATTATAGACAAAATACTAAGTAGAGCTCAAGGAATTCTTCTTTCATATAAACGCGCTTTTATTTATTTTACTCTATCTTAGACATGTACCTCATGTCGTTCCGAGTTCAAGGAGTTACAAATATATATATATATATGTATGTTCTTTTTATACTTTCTCCTATATTTCGTTACACAAAGTTGTTTAGTTTAATTTTAATTTTCTAGTTGTCAATTGTGCTTTGAATAAAGCAACCCAGTATTTGAACTGCTCTACATCGTGCTCTGGCATGAAAAAAGATTCAAGACTGGGTCTCTCATTCACTTCAATGACATATATTGCGGCATGTTTATTTTATAAATTTAACCTGCGGATGCTAAAACCTCTTGATTATTAGCCGCTCCTTCGTCTCCCGTCTGCAGCAAAAATGTGCATTGACATATAAGTAGTGAGCCGGTTATACAAGCTATACTGCATACATTTTTGGTGTTCAACCTCCAAAAGGCGCTTCTCAGTTGTCGCAGCCTCAGCGAAACCACGGTGCTAACCACGTAAAATGCCCAAACTACAGGTATAGAAGCTACTTTCCCGATTTCAGCAGTCAATGCATTGGCCATTGTCAATTTTAGATACTATTTGCGTACTAGACCTTCGAATTCGATTGACCTAGTGTAGTGGCTCACCTCTGACAGCTTTCATGTCTGTGTTCGTGACCAACACGCTTGTATTTACTGCCATCCTTGTAGTTGTACTTGCTACTTCGCTATCTGGTTCTTCTTTAACCTTTACAGAGCATGGACTTAAGTTCGAAGCTTCCTGACGAGAAAAGGAGAAAAGTTGTGTGAGTTCCAAGTACACCGTCTAATGACGTTGGTCAGACAGAACGTCAAACTGCTTTGATGCATCAAACTGTAACTCATAATTTATCTTTCCACTGCGCTTGCTATGCTAGGTATACATCATGCAATCACCTCAAGTCTGATTGTTACTTGTTTTTAAAAAAAAATCAATTTCGACGTTTAGGTCGATGTTATAATATGGTTCCAGGTGTTATTGTTCGTATATATAAATAGAACGGGGTAATTATCGATTACAATGGGTCGGGAAATAACACGGAAGGGCACATTAACATTCAATCTATTGTTGCTTCAGTTGTTTGTGGACCTTGTGAGTTGTGGCATGACATTCAAGCTGAACACTTGCGTATTTAATTTCGATATACTATTTATCTTTTAACACCTTCAAGTTGGGGTCAGACGGACCATTTCTGGGGAAAGAGAACGGAAAATGAATTTCGATTTTTTTTCGCCCAGAGATAGTCTTGCAGTACTTTTTGCAAATTCATGATATTGTGAGGGAAAAAGTTGAAAGAATGAGTTTGAAGCAATTATTCGTTGAGTTGTTGGCCTGCAAACTATTTTGACAAATACTTCCACTCCCCTCCCCCCACAGTATCACATGGTCTGTCTCTACTCGATGTGTCGGTTATGTACGTGGTCACGGGTGAAACAATTCCAAATATCTGAATTACATTAGAAGTTGGAACAACAACTGTGCACTCGTTATAGTGAATCAGCGAGAGAATGCTTCATTTGATTTTTGCCATATTTTGTATAGTATAGTATCTCACAAACGAGTATGAAAATCCACTTCCTCTACAGTCTTCGCACTACAACAACGTTGGACAACTGTTATGGAAATTAAAAACTTTTCTGTGTGATTTTCTATGATTTCAGGTCCTGCCATTACAACAGTCAACAAATGGGCAACGTTTTTAAGTTTTAGAAAACTTATGTTGGTTTCTATTTCTATTTCCATTTCCATTTCCATTTCCATTTCCATTTCCATTTCTATTTCTATTATTATTTCGGATTTTAAAAACTGACCTTATATGGCCCCTTCCCTTAGTGTGAAGGGTTGCGGGATAGTCTTTCATGTCACTGCATTTTATAAATAAAGATCCTAAAATATTTCGTGCATTCACCACACCCTTTAGCCTCCAGAGCCAGAGCAGACTACTTGTTTCGTTCCCAGTGGGAATCGTCTGCTCTCATCTGGAGACCACACACTCAAGGTCTTCTTCCACAAACACTCGCTTGGCTGCTACACCAACCTCTTCATTTCCCTGGACTTCGTCCAAATTGGCAAATTACTACAATAACTTCACGAAATCTGGGCTAAACTAAATAGAGAATTGTCGAGTGTATCGTGTTGCTAGTGATGTTTTGTCCCGTCTTTTTGTTGTTTCGGTTTCCAGCAAGAAAAGTGGGTAGAGAAACTAAATGTTAACGGACAACCGCCAGTAACAACATACTGCATACTGACACACTACACATATAAACGCCGCAGACTTTCAGTGCCTGGAACTTTTTGAACTTTTCGTTACCATCTGTTTGGGTACATTTTAAGGGTCACGAACTACGAAGACAGTTTTTTGTATTTACATATTGATGAAAGCAAATTAATAAATAATAAAATGGTGGTTCTAGAAACTGTTCAGATTAGTCATTTTAATGCTTTTAGATATTTTACAGCACAAACCTCTGTAGGGTCCACAGCCTCCTTTTTTATTCCACGCACATTCATCTGTAGGTCTTCGTTCTGGTGTTGAGACTGGCCTGCAACTGTGCTGAGCAGACCGCTCCTTAGATAAGAACCCGGACCGGTTTCTGTTGACGTCGTAGTGCTAGGTTGTTGAGAAGTACCTGGGCCGACACTTTGTATTTCCCCTCCACGTAAAGGTAACGCAGTTGTCACATCACTTTCAATGTGTGTTAACAAGTAGCTGCTCTCACCAGTGGCCGTGGATGTTGTCACTGAACCAATACTGTCTTGACTCGTACTAGCGAATGTTGAGTCACACATGAACTTCACTCCATTACTATAAACATTTCCGTCTACCGGCTCTCGTTTCACAGTTGAAATCTGGTTAGTCGCCTCCGTAGTTTTACTAGACGCCTTGCTTGAAGTTATGCTCAAATAGGCGGAGTCTTTTCCGCCTGCAACTGAAGAAAACTGATCTGGATGTCCATCCTTACAATAATCCGAAGGTTTGGTAACAGAACTTTGTGACTGTTTTGTGACGTCTTTATAATTGCAAATCCCAGATAATTCGTCATGTTTCTCCTCATCAAAACGCATGCTCGCCACACTCTCTTCCATTTCTCTTTCATTTCTTTGTCTCTTCTGTTTTTTCCATTCTGCTCTGTTCCTGTTGGGTTGCATCGAGCTTTGCTGTCTCAATCTCAGTCCTTTCTCGGAACTGACGTTACTGCATGACACATCCGGGCTGCTATCGAAATTCTGTCTCTCACTTACATAAGTGATGGATGAATAGTCAGAGGCATTCTTTGAGGTGAGTTTGAGTGGTTTCCCTTTCCTGGAACTTCGTCTTTCCTGTTCCTTTGGTCTTGAATTAGAAAATACTTCATTTTTTCTGTTTTGACGGGTTTGTTTCCCATTCTTCTTACTCTGCCCTTTGAAGTTATTCTTTAGCGAAATGCTGTTTCCTGTCTTGCTCCGTTCTCGAGGATAGTTAGCATTTCCGGGGGAAAACGTCGATGGACTCGCCTCCGGTGTCAGGCCAAATCCCTTTGAACTCCCTCTAGTATGGGAATCGCCTGGATTTTTACTATTTCCGAACCTCGGTTCAAAACGTTTATTCTCACTTTCATTAACGTGAACATGTGCGCCATCATTAACAGCGTGTCCGTGAGAAAAATCACCCTGAAAACTAGATTTGTGTGGTTGCTCAACTTGGCTATCGTCCATCGCTTCTACAGAGCTCCTTCTTGACTCAATTCTTGACCAGTGCTCGGGCGTAAAACACTGAATTAAAAATGTATTTGTCACTAAAGTCCATGAAATTGCTATCAGTATCATCATAATAGTTACAATCTTCACTAAACTTGTCTACAGATTCCGAGCCGCCAGAGTTTTGTCTCTGCATCTTCTTCTTCCTTCCTTATTGTTTCAGTTTCCGAAGCCACGAACGGATCGTTAATCTCGCTACTAAAGCTCCACTCATTCCATCGCTGTTCCTTCTTCCACTTCTGAACAGCTTCTTCGTGTTTCTCGCCGTGAATCACTACTAGAACGTATGATGTGAAAATGATGTGAAAACCATGTGAAATTATTTTATAGTGTTAGGATGTGAGATAGTATGTGAAATTATTTATGAAAAATTTGCCCTTGGAAGACCATGTGAAATATGCTGTGAAATTGTTTCCAAGATATTTTAAGTCTCCAAGTACCATGTGAAATATGCTGTGAAATTATTTTCAAGATATTTATTTCTGAGTACCATGTGAAATATGATGTGAAATTATTCACAACACATTTTGGGTGACCAAGATCATGTGAAATATGCTGTGAAATTATTTTCAAGATATTTCTTTCTGAGCACCATGTGAAATATGATGTGAAATTATTCACAACACATTTTGGGTGACCAAGATCATGTGAAATATGCTGTGAAATT
>JANVCH010125062.1:0-13282 GCA_025505405.1 Epizoanthus rinbou | reverse complement strand
GTAACAAGCGTAAGCTCCTTAGATGAGCACTTTTGCTCTCGAGCAAATGCTCCAACAAATATGTTTAAATAAAAAAAAAAGAGGACCCATTATTTCCTAGGTAAATGTAATTTCTTGCTAATTTAATGTTTATCCACAAACCTTTTCAGTTCCTAATACATTTTTCTGTTATATATTTATAACTATGTAAGTTTGAAAAGTACCAGCTGTGGCTATTAACAACGATAATATTTATTTCTGTTTGCAGCACGAATAGCTGTTGTAAAGCTTGATGGTTCACCTTTCCTTTGTAAGAGTGATGAAGTTGGTGAATTGTGTATCTCCAGTGGATCTATGGGCAGTGCGTACTGGGGCCTGGCTGGTAAAACGAACCACACCTTTAAGGTACACAAATTTTATTATATCTATAATTATTAAATATTTTTCTTCAACGTAATATACCATATGTAGTTCTTCTCTTACACTACTCTTAAGTCATACATTTATATGCATATACAATCATGTAATGTATGGTGGTCGAACTTTCAGGATAATTCTCGGTTAATAAGTACAATCTGGGGAAAGCAGGTATTTAATATCTAATCAGGCAACACATGTAGGAATGAAGGATAAAACCTTTTTTTACAGCAAAGTTTGTAGTTATACATGCAAGATGAACCCTCTTTTTGAGGTGACCTTTTAATAGGAAACCTTTCATATCGTGCACAACTGCTGCAACTTAATCGAATTTATAAGTAAATGGTAAATGGAATATGCACACACTCAGCTGGAATGAACAGTTGAATATTTAGTAATTTAACTCCTTCAAAAAAAATGGAAGTACTGCGAAATTGTGCTTATAATCGTTTCTGAGAGAATGAAATTGCATCCACCTTTCTGTCTTTAGCGGGTATGTCAGTCTTGTTAGGAACTGTGAACATCTGGCGCTTATTTGGACAAATATTTATAGACAACTCTTGCTGGGTTACCTATGATTCAGGTCGAACCTCTCAGTGATGATGGGGCACCTGTGGACTCCTACATGCAGCCGAGTGATTTCGTTAGAACAGGGTTGCTAGGATTCTTGGGCCCAGTAAGTACTTCATAGCAACATGTGATTTATTTTTACCACATGTGTGTATTCTCTAGATTACAACAATTGAACTATGCCAAATTATCTAGGCCCAGTAAGTACTTCATAGCAGCATGTGATTTATTTTTACCACATGTGTGTATTCTCTACATTACAACAATTGAACTATGCCAAATTATCTAACAGTAATGTTTTACATGTACAGAGCTGTATAATGTATCTATGTGCATGAAATAAAGTTGAAATAAGTTGTGGAACTGCACACGTTTTAGGAATCCTACTGATATTTAACATGGAGACACACTTAGCCTTTCAGCTAGTTTACAAGTGCTCCATGAAATCAATGAAATCATAACAAATGAAATTAAAGGGGTTAAAATCCTTGATTTGTATTTCATTTCAGCAACATACATTTGTCTGTTCAGTTTTAATATTTATGTTTCTTCTGGATATATTTCTGAAGTGGCTGTAGTATGTGAGCCATTCCATTTATTTGTTGAGTTTATATAATTTATAATAATTACGGTTGCCCAGATCCAGTATAAAATGCTGTACTGAGACTTCTGCCGCAGAACTTGTACTGACTCTACAAGTACAAGAGTTACATTTACTTTTAACTAAAGGAAGTGTTTGCATAATACAGGTACGAGCTATTCTGGTATGAAACAGATTTTGTTCCAGATTTTCATGCTTGGAAGATGCTCATTTTGGAATTAAACTACATGTATACCTGTGACACTGGAGACAACTGTGCAGGTTAAAACCAACCAATCCAATTATTCATTCATTTCCAAACCAAAAAAATATGCAAATCTACTTTATCTGGTGCCAGTACATCCTATGGTCAGATGTTGCACCAGGATGAACTCTTTCTGGTATGAATCATGCCGGTGCGAGACTTTGTACCATATAAATTAATGTAGACATGCAAAGTGGAATTGGTATGAAGTTGTACCGGAATAGCTTTGTTTTTCAGTTTTTTAGTTGTATGAGAATGAGATACATGTACATGCTCACAGCTCCTAAATAAACTTTGAAACGTTTTGATGCAGCATCACTGTTATTGACATGATGTATATTGTGTTATTATGTAGGGAGGTCTTGTGTTCGTCTGTGGAACTATCGATGGACTCATAAAAGTGAGTGGTCGGCGTCACAACTGTGATGATCTCAAAGCAACCATCCTGGCAGTTGATCCGATCAAGTTTGTATACAGAGGAAGGTGAGTTGAAAGAAGCTCATTTGCTTGAAACGGATTGATTAACTAAAGAGAACCACGGCTCAAGACCACTTTTTCTGTAAATAAAGCTTTGATCACGGGCGATACATGTAGTAATGTATAAGGTCAGTCAGTCAGTTGTTCTCAGTCTGTTGGATTTGAAATCAGACGGAGGAAAGTTACAACTACAGTTACTGATACAAGTTACTTTACACATTTATTTACATGTTACACCAGTGCTAACTATATACTTATACTAGCATTAGATAGTCACACATTCAATTTTCCAATTTTTCAGAATTTGATTTCAGAAAGATTGTATTCCCTCTCAGTACTCAAGCTACATGTAGTACACTTGAGTGCTATCTGCATCATTAAGGTGCAGTAAATGTGAACTTATCTGTTTGAAAGTCGGCGTTGCTTCTGATGAATCCATTAAAATGTTTTATATCCCACAATGACGATAAATTGTCATATTTCTGTTACGATTATCTGAGAATACAGTCCGGCGAAAGTTACGGCTTGGTGTCACTTTGAAAGTAAATTGGTAGTTCAGTTCACAGAGTTAACGCCATGACGTTAGGTTGTAGTTTCAGGCCACAGTCTTGTTCACAGTTGTTGTAGTTTGCTAAGAGTGTAAGAAAGTAACTTTATTTAAGTGTCAAGTGTATTTAGCTCATGTGAACTAATCGGGGACACTGGGCCTACGGTTTAACGTCCTTATCCGAGAAGACGTGAAGGCCTAACAATTTGCAGATGTTAGAGCAAAGGCAGCACCTTCTCCTCAGTTATTTTAAGACCCTGAGTGTTGGTCCGGCCGGAACTCGAACCATCTGAGGTTGGATGCATTACATTACTAAACTAATCAGTTTTCTCCATTTTGTACTGTAACTATTTTGGATAAGTTTCCTCCCTGATTTTGGTACATCAATCAATCTGCAGCACTGACTTAAATTTAATCAATTTCTTTACTTTGGTGAAATTAGTCAACAAATATACGAAATAATGCGAAACTGGCGAATGAATCAGTTTTATATCTGAATATCTCCATTTTAGCCACACTCGTAACCATGACAATCTGCTGAAGAGAGGGCGACTGTACAGACTGCATACAACACGGCAAGTTATATAGGCATATGGCTATATACCGGTGTCAGTTCGGATTTCTTATGTTGAGAGGGGAAGGCCGGGAAATTTTGCACTCTCTTCGCGGGCACATGCATTACACTAGGATCACGTATTATTAAAGTCTGACTATCTATTTCAAGCTCAGAGTCACTATTCAAGTTGCACGTGCATTTATCAGTATAAAAGTGTCACTATTTTAAAGTCTTCGTTACATTAGCAATTATAGGATATTTTCGCTGTTTTGAGAGTAAAGAAATGTTTAACATTACATTCAGCACTAGCAATGAAGCGATTGAACTTCATAGTACTGGTAGAGATGTATAATTATGTAAATTATTAACAATTGTAAGGTATAAGCTGTTCTTTATGGAGACATTACGTGTCCCTATATATCTATTGAATTCAGCAGAATATATATTATCCTGCCATAAATTTTACTGCAAAAATAAAGATCAAATTCGGAGGAACTGTGCGAGATAGATTCTCTTTGTCTTAAATTAATAAAACATCTAACTATAAACGGTTTTTTTTCATTGCTTCTTTGTCACGAACGAGAAATAGGCAACCCTTGTCGTTTCGTTATCACTTCAACAGACAGTGACTTAATATTCAGTTGATGTCGGTCGCTATGCTTGCCGACTTTATTCCATTAACTCATAAATGATAGTAAGCCATCTACGTTTACTATTACTAGTATTAGTAAAGATATTCTACCAGCTGCCAACTGATAACACACAAAACTGATGTAATAGCGAGTTTCGCGTAAACATAACTCGGAAATACAAATTCTGCGTTGATGCAAAACCCTTGTGAAGCCAAAGCGACTTCGACAGTACTTTCAGTATAGTTTAAAAGCTGTAATTACATAAACAAATCTATCAGTTATTATACGCACCTGAGAAGAGTCTTTTACAGACTCATTAATGTATTTTCCTAAGCACACCGACTCCATTTTGTCGAAAGTAATTGTCAGCAACACCGACTAGCATAGTGGCCATGCGAACATTTCAGTTGGCTTTCTGTACTGTTCAAGCTCTGTGTTTTCGTTCTAGCAATTTGTCATTTACATATTCAATGTTCAATTCGCTGCATGTATATAATTTATAAGAGTTATTCAAATCACGCAAATCCAATGATAATGCTTCGCTTAAAGGCAAAACGGATATGATAGCAATATAAAACTCCAGTCAGTTAGTAACATTTTTCAAGAAACCACGAAACTACACTATCAAAAACCTATTTCGCAATTCTGATTATATTCGATAAAAACAAAAGAAACAAACCATAGGTCACCTTCACCATAAACTAAAGTAAAAGAGACAATTGGTGTAAATCCTGCCTTTGTTTTGGCTTCGTATATTTAATACATGGGAAAATTTTGTATAAATCGATCGAGAATCGGAGTAACGCATGATAAGTAAAAAAGGCGGGAAAATATTGACGTACGGGCACGCGAACATATCAAAGGCTGGGAAAGAACAGCAGGTCGTTTTAGACTAGTGACGACTTCGAACGAGAGCTGAGGAAACCATTTGCTTTCATATTCAAACTATAGCAACAACAACCAAATCTACATGAAACATTTGATCTTCTATGAATTTTAGAAGCACTAGTCAGCTAGTTCTATTTTCAATTTTAAACCTGTTCTTCCTGACGGAAACATGGGTCGTCGGCAGCTTGCTGGAAAAGCATGGCTGCACCCGGCCGGGAATGGCTGACGACGAAAACAATACATTTAAGAGAACTTGAAAGTATTGGGTAGGTTTCAGGCAACACGTAATAGTTAACATGTTTTGTTTCACTCTATTATGATATTCAAGAGGCATCACACTTTTAAAACATTAATGAAAATCGTATATTATAAAAACAGGAACGACACCTGTCAGTTTACGGGGCCAAGTGCAATGTCTCTATGCTTTTTAAAATTACTTTAATGTGTACTTCTAAAACAGCATACGCTATACATAATACTAGAAGGGGCGGCGCAGCTATAGAATAAATTTATATATTACTTAAATATATTGACAACAGTGTAACAATCTAATCCATAAAAAACACTCCATGTGAATACATTATCAATATTAGAGGGCTAGTCAAGTGATACTAGGGCAGTACTTTTGAAGGCTGGGATGTTGGGTTGATTGTTATATGATTCCATATTCCTCTGGTAAGGATTCAGTTTCAGTTTATTTTAATAAAATAACAAAGAAAGACAATCAAAAGTGTCTCAATTGCTGAGCTAATCTTGACACAGGAGATGGTCAGAGGTTTAATACAAAAGTAACTAAATAATAAATAAAAATTACATTGCGCTATTGTGCTATTGGGTGCGTAAGTAAATACATAATAAGATTAAATAAAATAAACCAATATGAATAATGCAGACTATACTAAATAGTTAAATTAAAAGAGGGTGGTCGCGAGGTCTTTGAAATGAGAAACAGTTTGCGCTTGGACCACAAAACCAGTCTCCTCTTGTGAAAGATTGTGATGAGCCTCTCATAGCAGGTTACCTAAAGAACAAACGGTACAAAACATGGTCCGCGTAGATTCCCTACCTCGCCCACTCCAGGCATTTCAACTGTGAACTTGTACACTTTTCCGTTCTCAAATTTGTCCAGTTGACTGCCAGCGGGTCTTAGGACAATCTTGCTGCTTTCTCCTTTGTCTCCAATCAGCCGCACAAATAACTTAGCCAACGGATTTTGCACTTCGCCAATTTTAACTGATACCGTATACCTTTGAACTGCAAAAGATAATAGGCACACAAGAGTCAATGTGATACATGTACATACGTGTGTAGCTCAGGGCCCGGTTGTTTAAAAGATGGTTAACTTTAATCCTGGATTAAGCAAAATTCAAAAAGCAATATCTTCACGTTGAAATATGTTTCTGGGGCTTATAAAATACTATCGAGTCTTTCCTTGGAAACTCAATTGTTAAACCCAAAATGGCAGCCCAAACCAGTCTATAAGGTAGTAAATACAAATATGGATTAAGAGTTTAAACCTGAATTAGTGTTAATCGGTTTTCGAACAACTAGGCCCAGTAGAATAGATCTTATTCCTCACGGTTGCAATAAGACCGCTAGTAATGATACACAAATGAAAGCCTCATCAATTTAAAGCTGGGAATTGAAGCCGGAATGTCCTGACTGGCAGTCGGGTTCGATCCAATTGTTTTATCACGCGGGTTTTCATTATCTGGTCTAAGAGCTAGTGGAATATAAACCAAATAGGATACACGCATCTCTGTAAGTTTCTTTTACGTGGTTCTGATAGATTCAGGGGTGGATGTTGTGTTTACTCCCTCCTCTACCGACACACGCCCCTGAAATGTACCAGGAGGCAACATGCCCGAGGAGTTACCCGAATGTCCCGAGTTTGAACCACTCGCGAACCACCCTGCCGTTTACATTTTTATTATTTATAAGTTACTAACATGGTACTGAAAAACCTCCAAGGCCGGGAGTCACCATTGAATACGTATTTCTAGTAGCATTAGTAAATAACTATTCATATTGGCCGCTTCAGTAAGCAAAAGAGCTGCACAATCTGTCCAGATGAACTTTGACAAGTATTCTTTATGCGTGTGGCAATGGTACATAAAAAGATCAGCATGCATACAATTGACGAACTATGTGCTTTAAGAGACGAATGTGACTGCAACCTTGCTGCGATGACCATTCTTGCGCCTTTTTTCCAATTTAGTACGCGCTAAGCTTAAGAAAGCAGACACATAATTATTTGAGCGGTGTAAAAAACATGTGATGGAGCTTGCGCATCAAAACTGGGGCGTAGAGCGGAGAGAGAAAATAGAACATATTTCAATTTTTGGTTTGATTGTTGACCAACATAAGCCTCACTTCCGACTGTTCATGGGCAGAGCCGCCATATTGAATTTGGAAACAGAACATGCCTAGTTTCCTAATTTGTACAATTGTTTCAAAGTTTGCGCGCGAAAACTGGGCCGAAGAGCGGAGAAAGAAAATATAACATATTGTATTTTTGATCTGATTGTTGACCAACGGGCGCTGAGTGTAATATATACTGAATAAATGGAATAAAACCTCACGCATCGTTTGTTTTTATGGGCAGAGCCGCCATATTGCATTGAAACTAGAAGCAGAGCATGCCTGGGTTCTAAATAAACTTCAAACTAGATTCTAGGCTTATAGTAAGTTTAAATTTGCGCGCTTTCTTCCGAACATTTTCCAAATATTTGTGTACACGTATGTTAATAGAAAAGCTTCGTCGGAAAAGATCGGTCAGGTCTATGTATACGTCAGAGCCTAGTGGGCCTTGTTATCGAGGGTTACTATCAATAATTTACCGTAATGCAAGAATAGCTTTTGCGCAATATGTTTCGCAGCTGAATCAGAATGCTAACCGAATTCCAGTTAGCTCAGTTGGTAGAGCATCGGACTCACATGCGGGAGGTCGGTGGTTCGAGTCCCGGTGGTTCGAGTCCCGGCCAGACCAACACTCAGGGTCTTAAAATAACTGAGGAGAAGATGCTGCCTTTGCTCTAACATCTGTAAACTGTTAGACCTTCATGTCTTCTCGGATAAGGACGTTAAACCTACTTGTGTCCCCAATTAGTTCACAAGAGCTAAATACATTTGACACTTAAATAAAGTTATATACTTACTTACTTACTTACTTACTTACTTACGTACTTACTTACTTAATAAAAACGTGCTTGTTCACACGCAAGAGCAGATATACTTATGAACGGCGAGCTTGATAAAGAACACTTTTTCGCCTGTCCTAGACTGGAAGTTTCCAGGAAGAATCCAGGAAGTTTAGAATAAGGTTATATATGACTGATATAAGCAACTCTTCGTTTTCTTAAACTTTTTTTAAAGACCTATTGTCAACTATGATGACTTTGTGTTTTTCTTTTTCCTTGTAGTTAGTGCCCGTAAAATGATTGTTAGAGTCTGAGGATAAGAACATGTTTAAATGTAGTTTATTGCATTCTTGAAAATGGAAATTATCTAGGTTTATATACTTTCACTCTGATCAAATATCGATTACTTACAGATTTTAACGAAATGTCCTCTCTCAGTTGACAGAAGGGTCCTTTAGCAGTACACGAGAATATAGTCGATAATGAAGTGTGCAGTTTATCGGTTTATTTTCATGTCACTGAAAATTGTAAACTTCCCTGAGCTCGATCTAAAAGAGTATTGAAAACGAATACGTAAGGAAAAAATGTAGGCCTACTTCTAGGCTCAAAATATTGCCCCAAACAAATTATTTCTCCCAACTTCCCCACCAAATTGTCAATCAGTAGGTAGGTTGTTAAATATGAGGAAAATTAACACATAATAATCGGTTATTATCATTTTTATTTTAAATATATATATTTTAAATATATATAAAGGGTATCACATCGTTTACTGACTTAGTGTACTTGATTTTTCAGTCCATAGATAGTAATTTGTTTTCTCACTTCAACTTTGTATACACTAAATTGTGTAAAAGAAACATTGACCAGGAAACTAAGGGTGCGTCAGTTTGGCACTATTCCGGAATAAGAATAGTCAAAATAATTGGAATAAGCGTTGTATTCTGTTCCAGGTAGCAGAATGGCCAGAATGTATTCCGTGTATTCCTATTCCGGAATAAGAATATCCCAAACGAATGCCCCCTAAAGCAGACGTTTCACTGTTGCCCAGCATCTGTGCACTAAACATTGCTGAGAAAGCTGTTGAGCTGCTGGGCTTGTAATCATGATCTACTTTGCATTTGTAGGCCATTGTTAAATCAAATTAAACATTTGACTGGCTTTCAAAACGGGCACTCAATAACACATTTGGAGTGACATTTGTGCGAAACTTTACTTCCTTCCGGTTTATTCAAATTTAAGGCTCTAGCATTCTTGCAAGAAAGCCGATCGGAAAACTTATTTTAACCTCCAGATTTTGATCAAGGTGATAAAAAAAATCAGAGTACAACCATGGCTACTTGTCACTTCGTATTTTAAAAATGTCCTTGGACAAGATATTTACTCTCACAACGCTTCTCTCCATCCAGGTACACAAATGAGTATATGGCATCGTTGAGGCACAAACCTAAAACTGGCCTGGTGGGGGGAGGGGTGGTATTAAAGATGGTGAATCCGTGGTGATACCATCCCGTCCAGTAGTGGTTCAGTAGTTTTATGCATCAAAAATCCGTTTTAAGCGAGTGACGAGCCATTTTCGTTTCTACCATCTGTGATTAGATCGTACATGGCTTGGGCACTCGAATCTCTAACTCTGAGCTTTTAAGTTCCTTTCAAGAATTCACCATCTGACACAATAGCAATTGAATTAAAGGAGAGTTCAGTAACATTAAATAACATTCTCACTTATTCCGAGAGAATTTGGAAATGTATGATTCCTGATGCTTTCCAGTCATGTGTATAATCTGCTAATCATAAACGCAGTCATTAAATAACGATTATTGGTCACTTAGCTCAAGTAGCTAATTGTTTCCGCAATACGTATATCTCATGTTAGACGAATTGTGCAATGTATACGAAGCAATTGCAATATTCTTCAAGAAAAGGAAGATATCTAAGAGAACATACAGTCTCAGATATAGAGGTGCAGGCTTTATTGATTAGGAATTCAAATTTCGGTCTCCGAGTTGATTCATTTTCTATAATTATGTAGGACGCATGGACAAAGGCTTCACAGCATGAGTTCAGAGGGGCGTCAAGGAAAATAGAAAAGGGAAATACTTCCACCAAACGGAATAAAAATTATCGAAAGCGAAGCGTAATAATTAGTTTTCACATGATTAACTACTCCTTTTATACGATTTGCCCTGAAATATATCTGCAAGGAACTTTGACGGATGATATGTGTTCTTCGTGGGGTTGATTAGTGTCCAACAGAATGTGGAACTGATCAAAATATGATGACCTCATTTTGCAATTGCTTTGCCAGGGAATTATAGTGGTCTTAAAGTAATATTTTGTCAACAGAATACAGTGACTTCAGTAAACTGGAAGATTAGTAACTGTTTCAAAATAAATAGGATGATTGGCATTAACATATAGATGTGACCGGGACATTTAGAACCATAGGAAACCTTTAGAGATAGTGCCTCAGGGTAGAATCCTTTATAAATATATCATATAATGCATGTATGTTCAACACACAACGGAATTTAAAACAAAAATAAAGATGTTACAATAGCTAATTTTTGCTAGACTTTCCTCGCCATGGAAGCAAGTCGGAGAAGCTATAAGATTTTTAAGAATACTCTTATTAAACTGTGTTCTATAAGAATCACTAAAACAGCTTGAATTTTCAAGCTATAAGCAAATACTAGAGTTTACAAATATTAGCTCTAATCTCAGATGGTGCTAGAAAGCATTCAAGGTTAGCATCTGCAAACGGGAATTTTGCTTTTTACGGTAGATTACCTTTCTATAGTTCCAGTTATGACGCGTGTGGTGCAATGAACGCGCTATGCAGGAAGTGGATTACGTATTTCTGCTAAAAATTGAATTCAAAAAGGTTTATAAAGAACCACTTTTCAGCTTGGAAGTCATGAATCATCCTAAAGGAGAACAGAGAGGGACAAAGAAGAGAGAAATATCAACCGAGAAGGAAGACAAGCAGCTTTGTGAAGGGACTGCAAGCAGCACCAACTCAAGTAGAAAGAGAAGAGTTAAAAAGAGTCCAACAAGTTCAACTTCAAAGAAACCAACAAGGCATCATGGTACACACAAGTAAGTCAATACTTCTATCCATTATGGTGGATATCTTAACTTCTCTGCATTACTATATAATCGATTTGATCTATTGCTTGTCCAAAGTTAGTCCAGACAACAATATGCCTGGAAAAATAGCTTTATTCGAGGCGATTTGATATTTCGTCATCGACGTCGAGGTAACACCCTGAAAATAAATTAGTTTTGGCAATGTCCTACTTTCAGCACTTTTCCCAGATACTTTTAGTCATAACATGCTTGACTGTAGTTCTTAAAGGGCCTTAAAGTACAAACGGAAAGCAAAAAATGATGTTCCAAAATTTTCTTTAAGTTAAAGTTGATGCCAAATGACTTCATCCAGTAGAGTCAGGAATACAAACGGAAGACATATTTTAAGAATATATCCCAAATATATTTTAGTATTTGTTTCTTTTGCCTTTAATAAACGTTGTTTGTGAATCCGTTCCTGTACAAGATATTGTGATAAATATATCTTATTGAATAGTATAGTGTGTAGTATGGCTGGATATCTTATTGAACAGTATAGTGTGTAATATGGCTGGATATCTTATTGAAACGTATAGTGTGTAGTATGGCTGGATATCTTATTGAAAAGTTTAGTGTGTAATATGGCTGGATATCTTATTGAAAAGTTTAGTGTGTAGTATGGCTGGATATCTTATTGAAAAGTATAGTGTGTAATATGGCTGGATATCTTATTGAAAAGTATAGTGTGTAATATGGCTGGATATCTTATTGAAATGTATAGTGTGTAATATGGCTGGATATCTTATTGAAATGTATAGTGTGTAATATGGCTGGATATCTTATTGAAAAGTTTAGTGTGTAGTATGGCTGGATATTTTTAAGAGTCCGCAGTATGTAGTATTCATAATGTTCCGAACCTCAAAATCCCCAAAGTGGGTCAATTTCCTATTTTACTTCCGGCTATACAAATAACCAATCTACAGTACGAATATCGTGGGATATTTGTATTCGTTCCAGTCCGACTTTTGCGGTTATTTACATTGAATCACGCACAACTGGTTGAAATTAATTTTATTATAACAGGAACCGTTTATATAGCAGTGGCTCTTTTACTGCCCGCGATGTTACTGGTTCTCAACGATCCAACCCATGCCTCGCCAATCACCCCTGTTCCGAAAGCAGGCGCCATTATAAATAAGCAGAGGCTGTACTGCCAGGCTGAAGCCGAGATCCTAACTATAAAGAACCAAGTCCAAACCGTGCGCAAGGTAAGAATCAAGGATATTTGACTAATGAGTCAGGGATAGAATTTTGAAGGCGGTAATGAGACTCCATATGACGACTAATTGGTCAAACTTAAGATACGTTGAACTGGAGCCAACACATACGCCAACCAATAAAGTTATTTTATCTTCCTCCATATATCACTTTCTCTGTGTTGATGTCAAGTGTTCGGAACCTATTGTAGGCCTTGCGTATCGTTTACTCATGCGTATCGTTTACTCATGCGTATCGTTCGATGATTGGATAATTGAGACAAAGGTTTCTTTGTTGAAACCTTCAAAGGTTTTTTAGGTTCGGCACCAGCCGCTGATATGACGCGGGCTCTTCCCAGAACATGGAGCTGGTACTAGTTTAAGGTGTTTGGGAATTGAAAAAGTTTATTGTTACGTCAATAAAGATTCTATATCACATACTTCGCGATCATTTAGTATTGTCTATATCTATAAACTGCATCTTTTTATCAAAGTCCGCTGGACGTTTTATGTCAATCACTGGATTGAAAAATTGGAATGAAGTTACAACCATTCTAAAACAATTAGATATCATTATGAGAAAAGATGCTTCATTTCACCTGCAGAGAATATTGGCTGTAAACGGAGAGTCGGTTATCCAATTTTATGTATTAGTACTTGTGTCAAGGAGTTATAATTTCACGGAAATGATTTTGTTGCACAGAGATCCTATTGTCACTTAAATTGTTTACAAATTTTGTTTCTTATTATAAGTCATCCTAATGATAATGATATTGCATTTATATTGCGCACTTTCCATGTGAATATCTTCAAATGCGAATTACAGAACCAGAGATCGAACCGAAAGCATTGAAGGCGCCGCAGGCTGCCGCTATACGGTCCATGTACGATCTCAATATACAGTAA
>JANVCH010124951.1:0-13282 GCA_025505405.1 Epizoanthus rinbou | reverse complement strand
AGTTTCATGGTGAAAGAAGCACTCGGTGCTTGCGGTTGTCTCTGCGATTGCGATTGTGCTTACGCCAAGCCTAGTTTCATGGTGAAATAAACACTTGTGCTTACGCTTATCTCTGCGTTTACGTCAAGTCTGGTGTCATGGTGAAAGAAGCACTCGGTGCTTGTGGTTGTCTCTGCGATTGCGATTGTGCTTACGCCAAGCCTAGTTTTATGGTGCCGAAAAAAGCACTCGGTGCTTGCGCTTGTCCGTGCTCTTGTGCTTGCGCCAAGCCTAATTTCACTGTGAAACAGTAATCGGATCCTTTCTTTGACTTTGAGTTGGTCTTAGTATTGCTTGTACCTTTGCCTGCATCAGTACCTATTTTGTTTGCCTTGACCTATATAATTACAGTCTTGCCTTTGTTTCTTTTTATACCTTTTGTTTTGCCTGTACGGGTTTTTTTTGGCCTGTACGTTTACTTTAGCTTTTGCTTTTGTGTTTATCTCTGTTTATGTCTCACCTTTGTTTTTATTTTGACCCTCAGTTATTTTGCCACCGAGTATAGCTTTGTTTTTACATTCTTTGTTACAAAACATGAGGTTCCAAAACTAAAACGAAATTACTCAAACAATCTTAGAGTATCTGTTGCTTTTAATAATTTCCCTGGTAGTTTCTCGTCAAATTATTGAAGCATCGGCAACAGTATTGGAATCATATACATGATATTTGAGCTGAAACCATTTCGAATTTTGTTTACCTTTTCTATCATTTCCTCTTACCCTATCTATTCCTTTTGAGTTCCATTGTTTTTCTTTCCTTTCCTTTCTCATTTTCATTTCATATTCAGCAATCTTAATCAAAATAATAATAAATGACGGTGCTTATATAGCGCATCCTACGTAACGTCTCGATGCGCTTTACAATTATATACAGTGGAGATGCAGGCCACAACGCCGGGATCACTACCCTACTCTTGTCGACAAGTGTGTGGGTTGTTTTAAGTCCCACGATAGAACGTCGAGAGACTAGACCAACGGCTTAACGCCCCTGTCCACGGACGGTGTGGCGAAAGAAGGCCGAGTATTGAACCCAGAACCTTCTTGTTGGGAGTCAGAGATCTTACTGACTGCGCCAACCACGCTATTCGTCTTGAACGTTTACCCTTTCATCTCCGGATAATATCAATATTATGTACACAACCAATATTAACAACCAAGTATTTGGCTGAACTCAGACGAAAAGCTAGAGATATGAGCGATGAGTGGGGAGATTGGCACCAACAGCAGTATACGAGTACGTCAAGGAAGATGTGTTTTTAGTTTCATTTTTGAAAATCGATTTTGTGTCCGAGGAGACGATATAGATTGTTGCATTCTGGCTGAACCACAGGAGGCCCAGGCTCTCTTATCAGTAATACTGCATACATCTAGCTCTAATTGATTAGACCATATTTGGATATCAAGAGCGTCATTTCCGGCACAGTCAACAACCTAACAAGCGCCATATCATATTTCTCTGACTTCGTCCTATAATTTCAAACCCTGAGGCCTTCGTCAAGTCCATTAAGAACCAGACTTGCCAAGAAATTGAAAGAAATATGGTGGAAAAATGTAAAATACGCTGAAAACACGCATCTCAAAAGTTTGACTTCTGCACCTGCACCCACCAGTACTAAGGCCAAATCTTGTAGTTTGGAGAAATGGACAAGTTAAGATAAGCACATTGTAATTGTCGCTAGTTTTGTTATGGGGAAAACGGAATTTAGTTTGAGCCAGTATTCGCCGGTCTTTGACCATTTTTACAACCCGAATTAAAGTGCATATTACAGCTTGAAGATGGACTAGTACTAGACCCCTTTTGTGCCAATGAGTTACTTTGCATGGGGAATATTCACATTTTGGAAAGTTAATTAGTAAATAAAATAATCAAACTTCGGTTTTATAGTCGTATAGTAGTTATTTCTCGAAACCAGTTTTCGTGAACTTCAATTACACATCGGCCGGATGTCTGCGATCTGACACATTGGATTGTATATATTAAGAGATATTCGGTAATTCGTTTAGCAGAATGCTCAAATAAATAAGTGGAATCAGCACTGTTGTTCTACTTACTTGTCTCTTGTGTTCAGATACATCTCCCTCTGGATTTTCGGTCCATTTTAGCCAGTGATTTATCGAGATTCTTGATTGTAGTTTCCTCCATCTAAATTTTTCGAAGTCACACTAGTAATACACTAGTGTCAGCTCTGCGCACGATAATTTATCTGACAGCCGTTCAATCGAGAGTTGAAGTCCAAAACATGTTTCTACGAAGATTTCTTCACACAGTCGACTCATACTAGAACCCGTAGCATAGATTGAACCTTCCACAAATACGCCGCTCTCGAATGGTTTCATGCCACGAGACGAAACATCTGCACTGCAGGAATCCTGGGAAGTTTTCAACAGCCGAGACAAATTTATTCCTTACCGGTGATGTCACATTTTCTTGCTAGTCTGAATGTACCCAAACATGAAAACCAACGCAACGTTAACAATGAGGTCCAACGATGGCAATAATTTAGTCACCAAGTATTCCGTCTATTCACGGGTAAAGCATGGTAATCAATGGAACAAATGTTTGAATTACTTCCGTTTTTCCTCGCCATATTTAACAATTATTCACCAAAGCGGAGGTGAGTAATGATGGATACTTCCTAAGCCGCAAAGCGGTGAGGCAAATACTTACCACTAGGAACCGACACCGAGGAGAATAACTGTTTAGTATATATATATACCAAACCAGTGAATAGCTATTCGGACATAATACTTTTACTTCCAGTTTGAATTTCAGCTTGCAATGTGGTCACGAACTGGGACGGCATTTTGTCTCGTTTCACAGAAAATGACAATAATAAATTAGAACTTATATAGCGCGCGTATCCGGGTAGTTCAACGCGTTGTACATTATATGAACACGAATCCAATTAATTAACCTGAAATGTACTGTCGCTTACAGCAGCAAGATCCAGGGGAACTGAATGATGTTATTGTTGATATGTTGTTTCATTTTTGTTGTCGAAGAAATTTGCAAATGAATTGACGAGTACTATTGAAAATCTTACAAAACAATCTTGGAATAGTTAAAATATATTATCATTATTGTTATTATTATTATTAATATTAGCATTAATAAGATAACTTATTACCCAAAATGACAAAAGTAATGCTAATAACGCCACTTTAATATATCTTTTTCGCCTTAGGTCGATAAACTTCGGGCACAAATTGAAAATCTCATGAGACAAAAAGCTCAACTTCAAGAACAGTTGAAAGATTCACGTGGAGATGCGAAAAAACACCAAGAAGAAGTAACAAAAATTCAGCGAAAACTGACTGAAAAGGAATGGGCCTTAGAATCACTGACCAAGGAGTTGGCTTCCAAGAACGGGATTATCGACAGGCTTCGTGAAGAAAAAGCTAAGCTGGAGAGAGAAGTTGCTTCTCTAAAACACGACCAACTTGCATCTAGCAGCAACCTTGTGCCCAGCGGTCAAAGTCAGCTAGGTGACAACAGCGAGCTTGTTCTCGTGCAACAACAGATGACCGAACTGGAAATGAACTACACCTTTTCTCAGAAAGAGAAGGAAAGCTTGCAGGAAGAGCTCCTTTGTACGCAGGCAAAGCTACAAGATTATCAGTCAGAGTTTGATAATGTTCAACGGGAATTGCAGAAAAACAGCAAGCAAAACACGCTCAAGATCTCTAAGTACGAAGCCCAAGTGCAAAACATTACCAGGCAACGAGACGACTTCAAAACGCAGGTAGACACTCTTCGCGATGACCTACGTAAGAGCAGAGAAGGATATGCTCTCCTTCAACGAGACGTTGTTGATTTTCAGAAAAAGGCCGAGTTGTATCGCCAGCAGTTAAACGTAAAAACGAATCAAATGGAGCAGCTCGAGGCTTCAAACAAAGCGCTGGAAAGCAAAATCGATGTGTTGAAGCAAGATTTCAACAAGAATCAAATATCAACTGAGGTCTTTGATAGGCAGCGAGAGAATTTGGAAAAGGATTTAGAAGAAGCCGAATTAAAAATACAAGAGCTTGACGAAATCTGTTCCGTTCTAGGTCAGGACAGAGACGACTTCGAAAACGAGCTAAATTTAGTGAAGAATCGCTTAGCCAACTCTGATGCCAATCTCGAACGAGAACGCCAAAGGGCCGCTGAGCATGAACAACAAGTTGCCCAGCTGAAGCCTCAAATGGGTCAGCTAGAATCTGAACTGTTTGCCGCAAGAGGAAAGATAGTGCAATTGGAGGCAAATTACAGTGAAGTGTCAGGTCAACTTGATGAACTGCTGACCAAGCTTGATGAAGCAGCTGACCGGTTAGCAGATTTTGAATCTTCTGACCATTTGCAACAACAGGAGATCGACGACCTAAAAGATCAATTATTACACGCAGAGAGACGGATCTTTGATTTGAAGACGTCTGTGAGCCGAGGCGAGGAAGAGAATGATGATTTAGAAGCTAGAACAACAGCCATGAAAACCATGATATCCAAATATGAGGGCCACGTAGAAAGTGTGAACAAGGAGAGAGCACATCTGAAGTCAGAGCTGGAAGATGAGAAAAACAAGTTAATAAAGATGAAGAAGGATTTCATATCAACCCAAGGAGCAGCAGCAGAGGCGCAGAGAGGATTGGAGTGGTACAAACGAGATTCTGGGGTAAAGGACAAGCAAATGGAGGATATGCGTGTAACTATCTCCTCTCTAGAGAACAAGTTTGGATCATTCGTGGAAGAAAACACCAAACTTCAAGCTCATGTCGAAATTTTGGAGGAAGAAAAACGAGCTCTTCACGAAGAGACACTGCACGCTCAAAAGGAACTGCACGAGATCGACTCAGACTACAGGCTGTCGATAGAAGAGACAGACCGTCTGAACATTGAGCTCCAAGACTTAAACAGGCTTCTATCCGACGTACAAGCTTCACAACAAGTTTGCGAGAAACAGAAGATCGAATATCAACAGCAGTTAGCGGTACAGAATCAAAAAGTTAACCGTTTAGAAACAGATCTTGCTGAGGCACTGAAGAGTAAGGCTATGTTGGAAGCTCAGCTGCAAGATGTACAGGGCTGTGCTGGCCAGACGTCGGAGGAAATTGTAGTAGTGCAGAGTCAACTAGTAGAAAGCGAGAAGATAATGGATGACTTCAGGCGTGATGTTGCCGACAAGGATGGTGCAATCGAAGAACTGCGTGAACAAGTGATGATTTTATCTTCAGACGTAAACTCGACCAAAGGAGAACTAGCCTTCAAAGGGAAACAGCTTGAAAACGCTGAAAATGAGATGCGAAAGCTCCAACAAATCTTATCACTTAAGGAAGAAGAGCACGCCCGTGTAAATGCCATTTATGAGTCAACCAAGAAAAAGTGCGAAATTTTAGAAATGGATAAGAGCAATGCACAGAAAAAAGTCGCTACAGTAGAAGCAAACTTGAGAAAGATCGGGAGTAAGGACAGAAGCGCCGAACGTGAACTTGAAATCGAACGCGAGAGAGCCAGCGTGCTCCAAAACGAAAATGGTAACTTAAGAAAGAGAATTGCCACAATGGAGGCAGAATATCTATCAACTAAGAAATTTAATGAAGAACTAGAAAATCAACTTGACGGTACAGAAGAGAAAATCGCAAATCACAACGTGGAGATAGAACGGCTGGATGCGGAGACGTCGGAAGAACGACAACGTGCAAACTTTATACAGAAGAAGCTAGATGACACTGAAAAGGAGTTAGATACTGCGACCAGGTTGAAGGAAAAGGCAGAAGAGGATCTATATACCATGCGCAGTCGCAGCGGTAAACTAGAATCACAGATGGAAATTCTCCAACGCCAAAAGCTGCTGATGAAGGATCAACTGGATGAACTGAATGGAAAAGTAATTCAATCGAAGGAGGACATAATGAGGGTGGAGAGCCAATTATTAGAAAGCAAGAAAATAAATGAGAGTATTAATAAAGCGCTTGCTAAGAAAGATCAAACAAACACGGACCTTAATGCCAAAGTACGAAGCCTTGAAAGAGAACTTGAAAACCTTAAACAGGAACTAATCTCCACAAAGGTAACTTGTGGGGGTTATGATGCAGAAAGACAGGATTTAGAGCGCCGACTGAACGCACTGCAGCAAAAGCTTGATGATCGGGAAAAGGATATGACTCGGTTTCGAGATGGTCGAGGAGAGATGGAGCAAGAAATTAGTAGTTTTGTGTACCGCTGTAATTCCATGGAAACTCAAATTGTAAACATTCAGAGAGATAAGGAATACTACAAGAACGAGCACGGTGCGATGCAAACTGCTAATAGGAAACTTAAGGAAGAGATGCTTAACGTACAGAACCAACTAAGAGAGAAAGAGAGAGTAAGTGAGGGATATTTGAAGGATCTCAAAGAAAAAGATAATGCACTAGACAGGGCTAAACAATCGAAGGTTGCTCTTGAAGGTGAGATTTGTGAATTAAAGAAAGAGCTAGAGACAAGTACCTGGAACAATCAAAGACTTAAAGAGCGCATGCGCGAGCTGGAAGAAGAACTGCAGCACAGCAATGAACAAATATCCAAAATGGAGACAACTATTACAACTCTACACAAGGACAAAGTAGATAAAGACAAGAGTGTTGTACCTCTGGATGACAGATATTACGAGCTAGAGACACTTTATAAACAGAGTCATGAGAAAGAGAATTATCTGAAGCAGGAAATCCAAGTGCAGAAAAGCAAAGTTATCAAGGTCGAGAGTGACCACAAATCAACCCAGCAACACAGTATTGAGTTACAGCATAATATTAACATGATGAAGAAACGCGTTCAAGATCTAGAATGCGCAAACGAGCGAAGTGATCGCGAGAAGAAAGACCTTAAGCAAGAACTAATGGGATTAAGTGGCAAAGCTTCTGACCTTGAGGTTAAATTCGAGTACGAATACCGCGAGAAACTCTCACTTGAGAAACAGCTAGAAGATGCGAGTAATCGCTCTCTGGCAAGCAAAGAAGATGCATTGAGGCTTGAGCAGAAGTTGATTGAAAAGAAACTGGAATTAGAAATGAGTACACGAGACTTAACCGAGAAGGACGAAATAATTGAACAGCTAAAGTCTGGAAAGCTCTATTTGGATGAGCAAACGCAATCTCTGAAGCTAAACTTGAACGTAAGCCGAGAGGACTGTGAACGCCTCAAGCAGGAACAAGGTCGCTTGCAACAAGAGATCTTGGACTTACAAAATAGCACTGCAGAGTATGAGACAAGGATTCAGAAGATCTCTTACGAGAGGGACCGAGCACAAGACGAGTCACGCTCGCATATTCTTAAAAATTCTAACCTAGAACAGCAACTTGCAGATGCCATGCGTGAACGCGAATCAGCGAATGATAAGCTTGAAGAATGGAAGGAAAGTTCTAGTCGCCATCGTGATGAGGCTTCACTCTTACAGCGGGAGATTACAGAGCTCAGAACAAAATTGGACAGCTCCAGAGGTGAGATAGACAAGCGAGATAAAGGTATTGACGACCTCAAGCAGGCTCAACTAAATCTTCAACATGAGATGGAGTCTGTCAAGAGAAGTATGAGACGCAAGGAAGTTGAGTATGAGAACCTAGTAGCAAGACGGAGTGAAATTGTGTCTGTACAACAAACTAGTGTCCTTGAAAGTTCCCCTGAAGATGATTACGAAGCCCGTAAAATGCTAGAAGAGGACCTTGCAGTTCAACGACGGAGAATGGTCGAGTTGGATTCCAGCCTAAGATCAAGTCAAGAGCGCGAGAAAGAGTTACAGCAAGTGCTAATGAATCTAAACGCCCAAGTTGCCAAGTTGGAGTCAGGCTATGACACTCTAAACGAGAAAAAAGTGGAACTGGAGAGTGAACTATACGCCACACAGACAGAACTTGCTCCAATGAAGAATGGCTATGACACGATCGTGAACGAATTAGAAACGGCACACAGTGATCTGCAAGCTGCCGAAAACAAAACTTATCAGCTCGAACTGGCACTGGAAAAGGTTCAGAAGAGCAAAAGCCAACTTGAAAAACAAAATGACGATTTGTCGGCAAAGTTCAATCAAAACGAAGAAGAGCTGCTTATGGTCAAACGAAAGCTACAAGAATACCAGACGCTCTGGGAACAACATACTAAGGAGATTGGTGGAAAGGATTCTATAATTGATGGACTGAAAACTGAAAAGAGAGTTCTTGAAAAGGAAATAAAGTGTCACCGAGATGAGTTAGCTGCACTTCAAGACACCGTAAATATAGCACACAGGAGAAGAGATGAAGGTGACAATGACATATTTGAGTTTCGAAAACAAAATGCTGACTATGAGATGAAATTACGATCCATCAGACTAGAGAATGAGGAGATGAATAGCGATCTCATCAGCTTGCAAGAGAAGATTAACGATTTAGAGGACGAGTTACAAAGAGCTGTGAAAGATCTTGGAGTCTCTCGAGGAGAACTAGAAGATGCAAAAAACAAAATTCTTAAGGAAAGAGATGAGCATTTAGCTAGGCAAAGGCAAGTGGCTGAACTGAAATCCAATGTTGAAACGTACAAGAAAGACATTTTAACAAAAGATAACAATATCGGTTGTCTCAAAACAGCTAATAGCGGCTTAGAGGATGAAGTGACAACGCTGAAAAGAAAGCTTCAGAATTATTGTGACGATTATGAGCAAGCTCAAAATGAGCTTACAACTCTAAATAGCAAACTTCAAGAGAAAGATGGTAAACACAATGATCAGGACTACTATCTTAAGATTGCGAGACGAGACAATGACAAATTACAGCAAGAGCTTTCTGCATGCCGTGCCTCGATAACAGAGCTCAAAAACCAACATCACGGAGCACATAGGGACCTCGAGAAAGCGCAAAAGGACCAAATTACTGCCAATCAAAAGTCGGCTCATCTTGAAGCACGCAACGAGGCACTCGAAGAAGAACGAAATCGGCTCAAGAATGAAATAGCACAACTGAGACGGCAAACCACAGACCTAAAATCTCAGGCTGACACCCTTTCACGCGAAAAACACAAGCTACAAAATGATGTCAGCATAGTACAGAAACGGATGAATGAGAGTCAGAGCAGTTTTGTCAGTGTAGAAAGCGAGAAAACAAGAATAAAGCAAGATACTGAACGACAGAGACGGATTGTGGAACTGGAATCGCAGCTTCAACAATCAAGGCGCGACAAAGAAGATGCAGAAAATGAGTTAGAGTTGGTACGTAAGAGGCTATCATCTCTTGAGGCCAGTGTCTCCGAGACAACCAAAGCTAAAGAAGTTATGGAATACGAAGTCACCTTGCGCCAGAATAAAATCAAACAATTGGAAAACCTTATACAAGGCCTGCAGGAGAAAGAAACGTACGGCAAGGAAGAGATTATGTTATGGCATAAGAAGGTTACAGCCCTTGAGCAAGAAGTGCAATCTGCAAAAAACAAGATCTCGAGACTAGAAGCTTTTAAGAAGGCGTACGAAGAAAAAGTGCGTTCTTTGAATGACGAAGTAATGACTTTACAGACAAATTTGTCCCAAGTTGAATCGGCTTTGAGTGAGGCACAGGAGCGAGTCGAAAGCCAACAGAGGGAACTTCTAGATGCTAATAAGAAGATATCCGATCAAGAGTCGGCATATGAGACTGCCATGCAAGACAAAAACGATCTACAGCGGGAGCTGCAGCTAAACCGCAACAAACTGACATCACTTGAAGAGGAACTACAAGCGGAACTAAAAAAACAAGCACAGTTAAAAGGCGTCTTCGAAGAAACAAAATCAAGAAACGAAACCCTAAAAGAAGAAATTGCCAGACTTCAAAAGAAACTTTGGGAGCAGCAACAATCGTACGAGACCCAATTGCGAGAATACGCCGACCAAAAATACACAGTTGATCGGTTAAGCAATGACAACCTAAGTTTACAGAACGAAAATGAAGCACTCATGCATGATTTAGCATCAGCAAGATCTGACAGCGAAAAAGCAGCAGCTGAAAAACGAGAGTCCGAATATGAACTACAACGGATGCAGATGAAATTTTCAGATTTAGAGTCGAATTTCTCATTCCTCAACGAGGAGAAGGAACGAATGAGTGCAGAGTTGGTGACTACACAGAGTGAACTTTCCGAGCTACAGATAACGAACGAAGCAATTGTCCGAGAGAAAATCACAGTGTCGGAAAGCGGGGTATTAGAGTGCTCACTAGACGGGCCATCCGAAGTAGATCTTCTTAGAGAAGACAGAGACCGCCTCAACAAAGAAATCTCTACCCTGAATCGCAGGTTGATTGGCATGAAAGATTCTTGTGAAACGCTTGAACAAGAAAAAACAAGGCTTGAAGACAGAATAACTACAATGCAGAAGTCTATACACAATCTAGAGTCCATGAACAGTAGCTTATGTGTCGAGAAGAACCGTATGCTGAACGAAATAGATATCTTCAACTCGAAGTTGGTTGAGCTAGAAGCTCAGCTAGACACTGCTGTTAATGATAAACAAGGATTAATGGAGCAGTTGGAGCAAGTGCAGAAAAAACTAATGGAATTGGAGGCTCACTTTGAACTTGCAAACAATCACAAGCATGATTACCAGCAACAACTATCTGAAAGCAAGCACTCTTCACTAGATGTTTCGCTTCGTAGACGCCAAGAACGCGAGAAGGAGCTGGAACAAGAGGTTCTTGCTGCCCATAAAAAAGTGTCAAATCTTGATTACGAACTGAAGTCCATGATGGAGCGGCTGAACACCATGCAAGTTGCTTACCATGAAACCGAGGAAAAGGTAGTAGAACTGAAGGAAGAGATTCTAATCTACCAGAAACGTATCTCTGAAGTTCAATCGAGTTACAATACCAGCCGCGACGTCAATGCCGAGCGAGAGCGTGAGATTGAGGTATTACAACAGAAACTCAATGAGGTCGGAGACACAAGCAAACATACTCAGCAAGATCGAGTTCAGATGGAACATGAAGTGAACTTCTTACGGTCAAAACTCGAGAAGATGGAAATTCGAGTCCAAGATACATTAAAGGAGAAAGAAGAGCAAAAACTACAGTTGCACGAAGCTCGTAGTAAACAGGATGAAAAATCGCTTGATCTCAGCAAGCAAGTGAGTGAGCTGCAGGCCCGCATTGAAGCAATGAGAAGAGAGATGATTGAAAAAGAAACAATAATTAGCCAGCACAAAAGCAGAATCAATTCAATTGAATCGGGTAACGAACGGTTAACACGAGAGCTTAATGAAAAACGATCACAGCAAGAGAATTTGTTGATGGAGTTGGAAGATGTACGATGTCAAAGCGAGAGTGTTAAGAATGCCCCCGGCTTCAATGAGGATGATCTTCTAGGAGAAGTAGAATCATTGAAGTTGAAGTACGACGAAATAGAGCGAGAAAAAGACATGCTGCAAAAGGAAAAACACAATCTCCAATACGAGCTACGTACTGTCAAGGAAAGACTCACAGAAGTCCAAATCACCTATCAACAGAAATCAGATGATAGTGATCGTCAGAATGCAGAAGAGGAAAGGCATCGATTCCAAAATCAGTTGGATAAAACCAACGCAGAACTTCTGAGTAAGCAAGAATCCATAATTGCTTTACAGAAAGAGTTGCGCACGACTGAAGCAGAGCTTAACTTCAAGTCTCGGACCATCAGCGACAAGGAATCTCAAATCCATCACCTTGGTATAAAATGCCAGCAGTTAGAAAAAGAAATCGAGCAACTGAAGAAAGATCTATTTATTGCCCGAGAAGCATACGACAAAAGCGAACAACTCCTTAAAGATCAACTGGATGAAAAGACAACAAATGCGGGGAATTTCCCAACAGGCCGTCCACAGAAATATTTTGAAGGTGACAGAGATGCAAGTAATACTGAGACGAGATCCTCATTTGATTCAAGCCGACCACACAGCAGGTCATCAGAATACAGCTTTACTGAGGTAAGTCGATACGGAGATCTTGGTGGCTCAGTCATTCCCGCCGTGCGAGTTAACCAAACCAATCCTATGAATGGCTATGACAATAACAAGGCAGATGACGAAATTCTGGTACGAGCAAGGGCTACTGATAGCAATATACGTCCATCAGCTTATGCCTCAGGAACTCGCGTAAATCCTGGATTCACGGTTGCAAGCACCGCGGTTGCAGATAAGCCAGAACTTGTCCGCACACTATCATCAGGAAGTCGCACTAGTGACAAAGGCGATGATTATGGTTCTGGAGACCTGGCAATGGCCGAAGGAGTGCTTATTGCAACTCGTGTGCCATCTGATTCATCACAACGCAGATATTCCCAGGAAAAGTCAAGGGCTGAGCCTGGTGACCATCAACTGTATCACTCACAATATGGACGATGGGGGCAACAGCGAGAGCCCACGCGTCAGCTATCACGTGAACAGTTGAGTGGCCAAGTACCGGAAGGATTACCACGTGATCAATTGCCTGAATCACCACGTGACCAAAATGAGTCTGATACAACGCGTTTTGGTCGATGGGGACAGCGAAGACGTTATTATTCAACAGACAAAAGTACATAAACACAGAGAAGGACAAACATAAACAGTCAAAGCAGAAGAGATAGCACCTTTCTTGACATAATTGTAAGACTGTAATCCCCAATAGCCAGAAAATAGAGAAAGGGGATTTGATTTGATATGGCTTGATTTATTGTAAAATTTGTAGTTTTTCAGATCTGGTGTTATTACATAGAAATAAGTAATTTTATTTAAGGATTTATTGCAAAAATCAAGCTTTTTATCTGCTTTCTAGTCAGAATTCCAATCATATATACAATTGAACAGACAATCATACGTTACTGAAGTAAATCACTAAGAAATACATGATCAGCAGAACAACTCAAATGTGAAATTGGATTATTTTCAATTAATTCCTTAATCAACTGATGAATATATAGTCCAAGTAGCAGCTGTACTTGCTCTAGACATAACTCGTGCTAAAGCGAATTTTACACTATCTAAATTGTAATTCATACAGCCTTGTGTACAGTTAGGAACACGGAACTATTTTGATAGTTCAATTAAAATTGCGCAACTTTAATTTATACAGCTGCAAAATCCAAGTTAAATGTTCTTCTGCATTCAACATGTTTTGCGGGTGAAAACATGAATTTTATTCATAGAAATTCAGTTTTCCCCAACAAAATTTGTTTGCTTGTTTCAATAAAAGTCTTGTATTCTCTATATTCATACTCGGTTGACCAGAAGAAAAACATGGCAGTTTAGTCTGGATCAGATGTAAGCAATAACAAAACGATC
>JANVCH010124840.1:0-13285 GCA_025505405.1 Epizoanthus rinbou | reverse complement strand
TCGTAAGCCCAGTGTGCGTACTTGTAGTACTCGATGCCGTCATCAACGATCTGTTTCATGTACTTTTTCCTGTCATGTCGACTTTCTGAGTCATGTCGTCCCTCCAGTTCGTTCACCTAAATCACAGGCAAGAGAGGGTTGGTTGATTAAAGGACGTGCTACAGCTATGTTGCTAAAGAGCATACTTCTTCTTTACCTGCGCTAAAATTTGAAAATCTCCAAAAAGTACTTGGTAAATCCAGATTTGAGGACGTAATTTAAAAACACTAAGAAATTACAAAACACGGGTCTTTATTTTCTTTATTACATTAAACGACTTTCTTCGTAATATTAAAGACACCATTATTGTTTTAACATGCCAGTCTTGTCATTTTGTGTATTAATTACATATGATCTTTGATTTTTGATATTTGTTAAAACAAAAGAACGAATCAGTAATATGTTCCATAAATTCTATAAATAAAATAGAGACTCCCCTGTAGGGGCATATCAGCACCATATTAATAAACTCCCAAATAATAATCGAATGGGCTGAATGTGCTAAAAATCCTAACTGGCAGGGAGGTTGGCAGGAAAGTTATTTACAACAGCGTGGCCGGCGGGACCCCGGATCAGAATCAGCGCTTGATACAGCTCGGCCACGTTGCCTTACGAAGCCCCTTCTATCAGTGTAAGTCTCCGATGTTAATAATTGATTAAAAAACCCAGTCAAAACATGTAATAACAACATTAACCCTTCGAGGCATAAGATATTTTGAGTAACACGAAGGCATAAGGGGGGGGGGAATCATTCGAACTGCAAAATTTGAGGTCGAAAAATCTTAGGGGCGTCCAAATACCCCTCCCTCCCCCGTTATGCCACGAAGGGTTAAGAGGGAAAAGCATTACAAGTATAGAAAGTGTATAAGTTGAAAGACGAGTTTAGCAATTACAGACATACATAGGATTGACGAGGTGGCATTTATAATGGCGACCTTTGTTTAATCACTCAGGGTAACCTTGGCAGAGTGGTTTAGTTTAATGCAAATATTCCGACAACAAGGACTAGTAATAAAAACTTTCTACATTCAACTGTATACAAATACTTCAAGTGAAATGGAAACAGTTGCAATTTCATTAATCAGTTGACAAAGTGACAAATATACACTAATTGATTGTCACTGTCGGCGACGGCAAATATATGGGCCAGAGGTATCTTCTGTAGCTTGAGGGCAAAACCGGAAGTACCGTAGAGCTGTATCAAAAACCGATGGGTCATTTTAAACCTGCTGTTACAGGAAATGACAGTCAAGAAAAATTTGTTATATGCACTCACTCAAATTGGCAAATAAAGGATATCCTGTGTGAAATTAGGATTGTCCGCTCTGCTGATTAGAGCTGATTATTCTTGTCTGGTTCATCCACCGTCTGATACACATAGTTTATTACCAGAAGCTTCTTTGCTGATTGTGTGTTTATTCCTTTTTCAAGGACAATGATCCTATCAAATTCGTACTCGAGCCTATTAAACATTCATAAAATTCCTCTGCCGCTAATTTTCTCCGACATGCTTTTTGGTATTTGCAGAGAAACGGAAAGGTACAAGCTTGTTTCAAAGTCGTGTTGTTTCTCTTCGTTTTACAGTGAGTACTGCCGGAGATTTATGACTCCATTTTCGTTACTGTTTGTGTCCTATTGGAATCTTTGCCATTTAATGCTTGTTCCGCCAACATCAGCTGCTGAGTGAAACATGAATCTTCCGTTCGGTGGACCATTGTGTTAATGTTTTTACTGAAAAATACGTTTTAGAAAGGAACATACATGTACAGCTCAAAAAGAGTTAAAAAAAAGAGATGCAATCAAAGATACAACGGTACCGAGTTCAATGCTTCCTCCAATGATTTGCTAGCCTGGAACACGTGCGGTTTACGTGCAAGAGGGAGCAGTATTTATACTCTCGAGTCGATGGTCTATATCTGAGCAATCCACAACTAATTGGGGAACTCTAATTGGTGTGAATTCTGCAGTTCATTTTCAGACTGTCACGAATACGGAACTGTCCAACCAGATGGCTCTATTTCAGACAAGATTTACATAACATGTAACAATAATAGTTTCGGACTGCCTTTTGAAAAGAAACTGGAAAGTTTAAATAGAAATGGACAACTCATTTACCTGGGCCCGGTTGTTCAAGAGATGGTTAACTTTAATGCTGGATTAAGCCAAATTCAATTTCGATTAAGCAATCGATTAAGCAATTTCTCCATCGAGTGTTCCCTTGGAAACCCAATTGTTAAACCCAAAATGGCAGCCCAAACCAGACGTCTATACCGAGGTAGTAAATACAAACATGGATTAAGAGTTTAACCTTGGGTTAGTGGTAATCGGCTTTTAAACAACATGCAGCTAGGACCCGGTTGTTCGAAGAAAGTGTAAGCCTTACCGAGTCCTAGGGTAAATCTCGCTAACCCCAAGATAAAATTTACCCCAGGGTTAAGTTGCGTTGCTCAAAGCGTTGGTAATTTTAACCCTAGGATAAATAGCAATAACCCCATGGATTGAGCGGGGGTAAATCCTTACCCCACCGATTTTGTTATGTTATAGTCAGACTCCGTATATATCATATATGTAGATGTTACGACTAAATATGTCGACATAACAATAAAGGCATACAAAATAAAGAAAACTTTAGTGAAGTCTGAAGATAAATTCCTCCCTATTTTATTGCTATCGTTGGTATTTCCCCAAAATGAAACAATAAGAAACACAATCTGGGCTTAGGCAGGTGGTGAAGACAGAACTTGTAAAACGAGGGAAAATTTTGATGGGACGTACGCGCCTTCTGTTGTTGGCATTGCGAGCGATATGACAGCTCACAGACACGCATGTTTATTTCGTTTTGTGACGAGTTTCGATTTGTGGACTAATTTTTGCCTTTTGGGCATAATTGGTAATGAACTTTACAATGCCGATGGATACAGATATACAGATCAGAATCCGAAGGGCAAGACAAATATGGAGAGACGGAGACGTGGCTTCAATTAAATCACTATGATTTCTGGCAGATGCTGCAGATCGGTGAAACAGGCTGGAGATTTATCAATTGTAAATTATGTAAAATCGGCTTTACCATTTTCCTGTTGTTGGGCTAATCTGTAATTAGTCTAGATGTTTGAATTGAAAACGTGTTTTCAAACAAAGACACAATTGCGTTTGAGTCGTGATTTTTCTTGCCAATTTTATTTGTGCATGACAATTTTGAAGAATGGAGCAATTGAAGGGGTGTTGAATGGCTCTTCAAAATGTTTGAGTGCTCGAAAAATTTGGCCCTTGCTCGAATTGCTCGCAAAATTTTAGAGGGAGCTCGCTTGGTCGAATTCGCTAATTTTCGTAATTCAGTGCTCGCTTGCGCGTGCTCGCAAAAATAATTATCTGCTCACATGCTCGCAAATGCTCGCAAAGACCATTCGATACCCCTGATTGACTTTCTTTTTGTAATACATAAAACAAAACGAAATGTTCTCTTAGAGGCCTGCAGGTATTATCAAAATCAAATGAAGGAAAATAAATTATACTGAATAAAAGTTTTGCAAGTGTGTGCATTTTGCATATAATTATATTACCAAGCATTTTCATGTATAGATTTAATAACTGGATATTCAATTGCAATCTCGGTTTGATGATCATTTCTGCGGCAACTTTCTTACATAACACTTCTGTACTGTGTTAGTAGAAATATCTCTGTGTGAAGTAAGCTTAGCTTTTACATTGTCGAGTTATCTGTTCTCAATGAAAAGGACATGTGGAGCCAAATGATTATTTTGTTTGTCCAATTTTCCTATCGGTTTTATTATTCTATATATGTTGATGTATGTTCTCGAAAGAGACGATTTGCTAATTTAACTTTGACAGTATAACTGTCCTTATACACGATGTTCGAATCAATCGGTGCATGTGATTTCTAATAAACTATGGGATTCCTTTCCATTTATCCTGGGGATAGTTACCCTTTGCTTACCCCGCGTTTGAGTAAGAGCATTTTATCCCGGTGTTAACTAACCCTGGAGTAACAGATTATCCCTGGGTTAGCGCTATCCTTGGGATAAAGTTATTCTCTCCTCGAACAACCGAGTCCTGGGCCGCGCCGTATTCCTGTCCTCCGCGCACCTCGTGCACATAGAGCCAGAGCTATGTAATAAGCTCATACGTTTAGATATTATCATCTTGGAAAAGACTGAACCCACATAGCTAACGTACAAAACTACTAACTACATTTCAATTATCAGTGAAAAATTGCAGACAAGGAAATGATTTTAGAGTGTTTCAAAGCAACGCAAAAACTTTACCCACCAGCATCTCAAGAGAGAATAAGTGATATGCGACAAAATCTCTGTAAGGGATCAGCACTGCCTCAAGGCGATGGACATCGTAGAATGACAGCTCCTCACCTGTAATTAATGACAGTGAGAGTGAGAGTGAGAGTGAGAGTGACAGTGAGCGTGAGAGTGAGAGTGAGAGTGAGAGTGAGAGTGAGAGTGAGAGTGAGAGTGACAGTGAGAGTGACAGTGACAGTGACAGTGACAGTGACAGTGACAGTGACAGTGACATTTCCTAAGGCAAGAGATAGTGTGCTCTTTAGCTAACACTTAGTTACATCTGTAAGATCTTTATCCAGAAAATATTGAAGAAAGACCAAAAGAAGGTTCAGTGACGTCACAATACGCCATAACCACCTGTATTTTTCTCAATATCACATTTTTGTTATTTTGTCATAGCAAAAACTGTTTGGTGGTTATAATGAAGATTGTGTTTAACATAAAACAATAAACCATAGCAAAAAAGTATGTTTATAAGAAAATCTTTATATAGCTGATCGTATCTAGTTCGGCCAAGAAGGAAGTCATAATGCCAAATAATAAATAAATTAAGCTGTGAGAAGGTAAAACGACCCGTACTGATAGGGTTAATGATGTAAAATATTTCACTGATACCTTTTTTCCCTCCATTGAAATACTCGTCCAAAATCATGTAATGAAACGCGTCCTTTCGCATGTCGTCCACAGACCCGCGTTGACATATGATGGAGGCCTTGGTACTGCTCTGTTCTACACAATTTTTCCAACTGCGTTCCAGGCCCTGCATATGGTTAGTAATTCTGCGCGTCTCTAGCTCAATGACTCGTCCGTCAACGTAGCCTTTCATCTTGCTCAAGCGATCATTGATGTCGTCTGTTAACTTTTTAAAACCCTCGTTGACAATGTTCATGAGCGATTGAGCCGACGGATTTGTAAATGTCTGAAGTAACCCCATTGAACCAGAAAATATACCAAGACCAGCTACCAGTTTAGGTGCAACTTCTGTCAAGAGTTTGGTAAATGTTTTAGAACTTTCCGCCAACTCTACGGCTTTTTCTGTTCCGCTCGATAACTGACCTACAATGCAAATGGAGCGATAAACAGGACACTTTGATATCATAAAATCGCGGTTAAAAGAGTAATCTCATAGAAGAGTCTGAATGGAGGAACCATTGACAGTTGGCGGTCAATAATTACTTTTAAGGGAAACCGGTATTTAATACCATTTTGTTTGTAATTTTTATTAGTGAGTGAACGGGGAATTTGACGGTCAAAATATCATTTTAAAGAGTTGAGAGCAAAATGTTAGTCCGCTTTACATTTGACGTTTAACCCGTTTGACGTTTAAACTTCCTATATGTAACTGCGATGAAGCATTTAATTTTGAAATGTTGTTGCTTTGTACCTACTGTTTTTCCCATTTAATATAATACCTAAACTTTAGGTCGTTGTCTCCTATAGATTAGTTAACCGCATACCAAAAACAGACTTGCTTGTTTTCTTGTGCTTGTGCTTGTGCTTATTCCTATTTCTATTTCATGAGTGTCATCACTGGCTTGTGACTATTCTCGTTCTATTTCTTGTGCTTACTCTTATAGCACCAGTGAGGACAAGGCTTAAATGAATTTGAGCCGAGATTGAACACGTTGGATAAGTCTTCGAAAGTTACACAAACAATGAAACAACAGCTTCGCGTTGTGTCGTAGATATATTTAGTTTTCTAATTTCTTTTCAATAATATATATTCTTTATTATTATTCATTATTATTTGTTCATTTTCCGACCGTATTTCATAACCAGTATTTGTTACCCAGCTGTATTAACCCAAAGGTTATTCTGGGTGACAATTACCTTCCTTATCTATATTGTATTTCTTCATTAGGTAAATTGTTGTTGTAACTAATAGCTATAAATAAAATTTGTTGTTGCTGCTGTTGTTGTTGTTGGTGGGTGTTGTGTTTGTTCAATGGTTAGCTAGCTTACAGCATAATGTTATTCTACAGAGTTTATAGACATTTCCAGCTGAATCTGGCTGCTTTGAAGTTCACTTACCTGATATATAGTTAAGTGAAAGGGACTGCGCTCCAGCCATGGGTGATTTGATGGGTTCAATGATTGGCACACCACCTCCCGGTTTGTAGCCCTTTTTGCACTCATCTATTTGCCATGTGCTAAAGTAGTACACGGAGTGGAAAGATGCCCGTTTTTCTGCGCTGATACTCGGACAGAAAACGAATACAACGGTAACCAGCAGCAGTGATAAATTCATGATGCTTTTTCTCTCAATTCGAATCGTCCCTAACTGAAATTTGAAACAAAACGGAAACTACTAAAACTCGGGAAATGATTTAATAAGTACTTGTGTCACGACAAACAGGAGAGAGCAACCACAAAATATATCAACAATCACTGTGTCGACGTCTGGACTCGCCGTTCCATGATCCACGCACCTCATGCACTACAGCTCACTGATTGATCAATAATAGAAAATCTAAAAAGACCGGAAACACGAAATTTCGGAAAGAAGGCTTATGTTTCAAATCAGTTGGAGTTGGGGGTTGGGTGAAGGTGGAGGGGGGAGGGGGGGAGTTGCAGGGACTCTGATACAAATACGTATCATCACTAATTTTAAGCTGGTGTCCGGACCGTATCAACGCAGAATAAGGACCTTCTATGCGGATTCTAACCCCCACCCCACCACCACCACTGCAACACCACACACACACACACACACACACACACATTCACATCCTTCTATAACAATATAAACAAAGGTCAGGTTGGACCTTTTAGTCTGAAATTATGTTAGCAGTAAATGGCAAGCCATTGACACGCTCTACATATATACATGTATATCAAATCAAACTAGTGTGAAAAATAGCGACATGTCATAGTAAGTACCGATAGTTGTTCTAATGTTTTAGTCTGTTTTGCCGAATTCAAATCCCAGCCAGGATTGGTCGAACTTGGCAGGAATTTCAGCCCGGGTTGAATTTACGGCCCGCATGAATCTTTCTTCATGCAGTAGCTCACTCATTTTATTCAAATGAGTGTTTATTAAAGTCCGGGCTCAAAACGACACTCACTGAAAACCAATTTTGGAAGACTTTCTTCAAACATTAGAATTGGTTATCCTCCGAAGTTATTGTAACAACAAAGAAGAAAATGGAGGAGCGATAATTATCATTCAAACAAAAGCCTAAAGCGACAATTATCATTCAAAAAGCGAAAAGCCAAAGCGAGAATTATCATTCAAACAAAAGCCTTTCTTTACACTATGGCAGTAATGATACTTGGAAACGCAAGGAACAGAAGTTCATTTTCAATCTCGAGCACCTTAGCACCTAACGGAATTATTGAACGCTGTTCATTTACACAAAAAGTATTCCGTATTGTTCTCTTTCAAATTATTTCTATCAATGGCGTACCTCACTTTCGATGCACATAAATTATTTCTATTTATATAAACCCCGACTTGTCTCACCAGAACCACTTTAATTTTGCTCTGACGAAGGGCTAGCGCTCGAAACATCATCTTGATTTGCCCTACTCGCCGACGTAGAACTCCTAGTGTTTTTCAGAACTATCCTAATCGAGTTCAACACACTAACAGTACCAGTATACGTAGAATGTGGATTGTGTGCCGTCAAGTTTAAAATGATGCTTGCCGGAGAATCTTGGATCAGGTGATAAAACCAAGCACGTCGCTAAACATAATAATGTGCATCAAGTGTCAGTTCACAATATCATGCTATTCAAGACACTAAACAATGCCAATAGTGCTAATAATAATTGCCATGGAGAGCGCAGAAATTAGCTTTGGTCAGGTTTTCGTCAACATCGATTTTGAAAACAGATGACTTAGGCAGGGGTCGCACTACGAATAAATTCTGCAAAACTGCTGTTAGTTTTGATTAAATGTCTGTGTTTCAAGTGCGACCGTGTTTTTGACTCTTCAAAAAATTTCGCAAATTTCGCAAACTCACCAAAAAGATGAAAGAAGCCGATGTCCCTGGGTGGGGCACGCTAATTTTTCGAAAAGCGACTTGTACAGACAGAAATCCATTATAATGTCAAGTTTCGCGTGAAAATATTGGTGTGTGTTTGTTCTAGACAAATGACACGCATTGTTTGCATACTTGCGGTGACAATTAATTCGTTTAATAAGGAAATCGTGGAAGCTAGTGCGACCATAAACTACCTAAAATATTTTTTGTGCGAAATCTTGGAGCACAAAATTTGCGTGAAAATCTGCACACGAATATGAGAAAGAAATTACCGCGTACTAACATCACTAGTCGATATAATTAAAAAAGGGAGGGGGTGGGGTAGGGGTAAATATGCTATTTGACTGAATTTGTTTATTTGAGTTAATGCTGCTGCAAGTTTGTCGAAAAGTATATAAAGGAAACGTATATAAACATATATGTAACGACAAGCGTTTTCAAATCAAATCAAGGAAACAAATAACCTCATATTATGATATCAGAGGCGCCATGTTGGATCCTTGGAAATTTTGCGCAATACCTGATGTCATATAATTAGGTTACTCTTAATAGCTAATGGGAATATTGATGATCATCAAAGATGTCCAAAAGATGTCGACGATTTGCTGGGGACATATCCTCATTTTCCCGAAAAAAAGGCTCTACATCACCAAAATAATCTAAAACTTGTTTGAGGATTTCTCACTTGCTCCAATTAAAATTAAGAATACAAAAGTCATTGACAACGATCAATACCGGTACATCTCCGAGTATTTTAGTACAACTGGATTAAATCAACTGTAAAAATTGAATGTAAGAGATAAGTCGGGTGTTTGATATCTCTAAGCTCATTTGTTGATCAAAAGTTGCTCTGGAAGACAAAAGTTGCTCAAGGTTGCCCGCAGCGCAAAACGTTGCTCAAAAATCTAGTCTAGGGCCTAGTCTGTATCACAAATTACGGAGCGAGTTTTTCTCGTTATTAATTATAAGGCCATTATGTAAGGGGGCTGAACATTTTGATTTCCAATGTTTGATCCGCATTTATTTATTAGGGCCGGCTCATAATGGAATGATGGGCATCCTTGGTTCGTAGCACGCCACTGACCGATTTTATCTGTTAGGCCCATTTCAAACGGTCGCATTTCTGTCGTATCGAATTTAAGACATGAAAGGTACCGCGCACGCCAAGCGGAAAATCTTTTGTTTCGATTGAATTCGACACGACAGAAATGCGACCGTTTGAAACGGGCCTAACTTATCACTGTTAGCTCTATACTTTCAATATATGCACTATTAGTTAGCCGCATTGTTGGCGGATGTTTTTGGTCCGTGAAGCGCTATGCCATGTGTTACAACTTGAGAGACCAGCCCGTGCCGCACACGAGTGCCTGCTCTACAGGCAATTTATCACGAGCTCGAGAGGTCGCACAACAAAGATATTTATAATTATAAGCGAATCAGTCCAGTAAACTGTAAATCGCTATTGAGCTACTTTTGCAACGTTCACTATGTGCTTTTTGCCATTTCTATAGCGTCTTAGTTACCAGAAACTTGGAATAAGAATTTTTTCAGGAATCAATTTCTGGTCTTGAAACACGTTTTGAGACGCGTTGCACGAGTCCGGCACTACATCGACTAACACCCCCTGCAAAGACCCAAGCAGTTGCGAAAACATTGTTGTATGCAATCGTTGCAGTAAGTACAAATGAGTTCTACTTTCCGAAATCATTGGAGTAATTTGTCTTAGAAATATCTGGATAAGTTGCTTGAAAAGTTGTCCCGTGTAACAGGACCTTTAGCAGCAAACTTCAAACAGAAAATTCGCATTCGATTTGAAGATCAACAAAGACCTCCAGCAAAATCGTCCTCTTCTTCCGGCACTTGAGGTTGTCTTGTGTCATGTTCTAAGCTTCCCCTCGGTTCTGAAATGTCGCCCTCAGTGGGCTGTGAATGCGCCTCCGGTGAGACGTCAAGCGTCTGCTTTGTCAAACGTGATTCCGCGTTATTACCAACAAAGTCTCCTGGAACGCGAAGGTCTCGGGCCAACTTGGCAAGCTGTTGATAAAATAAAAATGTCAGTTCAACATCGATCTTCTTCGGAGACCCAGGGGCAGATCGTCGCACGCCTCGCTTTTCCGCCCGCCCGACGATCTGCCCCTGGGTCTCCGAGGATGCATCGATCTTCTTCGATCCTTAACTCTTCTTTTAAAGGAATCCTGAAGTGAAAAATACGTGGCGGGCAAAATGAAAGAACTTGTTACAATCGTAATAATATCGTAATAATATCCAGCCATACTATTCAATAAGATCTATTTATCAATCTGAGACGAACTGTCCCTCTGGACGAGTTATCTGTCTGAACATGTTATCTCAGGTCTGGACGAGTTATCTGTCTGAACGAGTTATCCATCTGGACCAGATATAAGTCACATCTGTCTGCACAATTCGTCCGTCTGAATGAGTTATCCGTCTGAACGAGTTATCTGTGTGCTGGGACGGGTTATCCGTTTTGGCGAGTTATCCGTTTCGACGAGTTAACCGTCTGGACGATTTATCGGTATGGACAATTTATCCGTCTGGACGAGTTTTCCGTCCGGATGATTTATCCGTTTGGACAAGTTATCCGTGTAGAAGAGTTATCCGTCTGGACGATTTATCCGTCTGGACGATTTATCCGTCTGGACGTGTTATCCGTCTTTCGTGTGACTACAGCCATTGACCTTAAAATAATAGACATTATTATACATTTTCATACTTTCTCGATTCTTATTGGCTACAAACGCACTGTTAATTCCAGGTGGTGTGGAATCGTTACGTCATATCTACAGACAATAGTATTATGCATGCAGAAATGACGTCATTCCTGCAGACAATAGTTCACGGCTGCCATTAAAGTTGTTTTCAAATGTAAAATTGCAAGTTTTTATCTTTATTAATGCTCCTGCATTGCAGATGTATAATAAAACAGATAACACAAACCTCGGCCTTGATAATTCTCGCTATCATGCTCAACCTCATCCAATAATTGTTAATTACCACTACGTAAGGAAGGTTACATAAAACCTATTTCTCTGAATTGAAATATTTCGTTTGTATATCTTATTCGCAAAAAACTATAAACCTACCTACAACATAGTCAAGTGATACGTATCTAGTAAGACATAGCTTTCAACGAACCTCATTGTCCAGATATTTGAAGAGAGGTTGAGACGTGCAGGCTTTCAGTTGGTCCGCGTCGCCTTTGTCAAAGCATTCTAAAAGCTTTTCCGCAGCCGCTGATTCTTCCGAGCCACCAAACCCTGGGATGCTGGATACATTGAAACGTAGGATTATTATTGGAGGAGCACTAACAGGGAAGTTTATCGTATTTCCATTAATATGGCCAGAAATCGCTTTAGTCTTCAGATATAGGAAGAAGACATCCCACAAGTGATGAACTTCTCAAACTCAATAATAATTCATGATTCCATTAGCCAACGGTGGGCATAGTATTTGATCCTATGCATGAACCTTGATGCCCGAGTGGGAGTCGAACCCCGAACCCTTGGACTACTCCACTACCTAGCTTTCTATAAGGGACGGACCAGTTAATCTTGTGGGGGGAGGGGAGTGGAAGAATGATTTCCGCGAACAATTTTTTTTCTTGGATAAGCTGTGGCCAAAACAAAATTTTCCGTTTTTCCATACATTTTCTTTATAGCTTTGCGGTGTGTATTTTTTTTTTCGGCTGGTTCGGTCATGCAAGATCGGTCGAGATCAACTGGTCCGTCCCTAATCATTACACTACCATGAGGCTATCTAGTCACTTAGTAATCGATTACACAACAAATCGCACAAATTGCGAATGTCATTTGTTTCAACCGATTGAATAATGTATTATACAAAAATATCATCGACCATAAAATTCTTCCGTGGACTTTGTGACAATATTCAATTCATTGGAGAAGCCATATCAAGACTCGTGCATGGTGTTTCATCAACAAGCGGCCTCGTGCTTTCATCTGTTTCTCGGTGTTTGAAACAGCTGATGAAACACTCGCACTCGCTTTTGATATATTACATGATAATACATCCAACATAAGGTCTGCTAATGGTATCGGAAGTCCCCCGGTAAAATGTATGGAAGGTCAAGAGCCAAATTCTATCAGTTGTTTCGTATATCAAAGACCTTATGATCCTGGGGAGTAGAACCGAGATAAACTTACTCGAATCCATCTTTATAACAACTGTCAGCCGCCACATAATCGCTCTCCTGTAACTGGACCAAAACCATTCCCAAAACAACCTTCAGGAAATACAATCAGTACATGCACATGTATACATCATGAGTTTCATGCGTCAACTACATTACTGTGACAAAGACAACAGAAATTATTGTGCAATTGAATTGAATTACTACTACTGTTATTACTGGCATTTATGCAGAACTTTCAGAATGATGAAGAAAGATTCGTGTGCTTTATAAACAGATAGTAGATTTGATGAGGACACTACTTCTTCAATTTATGAAATGGGAAGCAGTAGAGGCTGTGCGATCACACGTTTCTTAATTCTCTCAGATCAGCACATTCAGTCTACAAGCAGAAATGTGAAGAGAGAGAAGAACAAGAAAGGAAATGGAGGAAGAAAAAATGTGCAAAACAAGAACAGGAACTGAATACTTTGAAACTTTAGAAACCGGGGTCACTTTCGAAAGAGCGGCCAAAGACAATACGAGTTTTAAACAATATAATTGGAATTTGCGGTTTTTGTTCCAAACAAACCGTTTCAGGGTTTGTTTCTTTCAGTTGGCCAACTCAAAGTAGTTTCTGCATTCGCACTGTAATGTTTGAGACCTAATCATACAGTACAAATTTCTCAGTTCTGATTGGTCGAGAGTGCAGTTTATTTTAAATTGAGTGCAGATTTTAGAAATTGAGTGCAGATTTTTGAAATTGAGTGTAGATTTTTGAAATTGAGTGCAGA
>JANVCH010124729.1:0-13287 GCA_025505405.1 Epizoanthus rinbou | reverse complement strand
CATAGCATAGCATAGCATAGCATAGCATAGCATAGCATAGCATAGCATAGCATAGCATAGCATAGCATAGCATAGCAAAGCAAAGCACAGGACAACACTGCATAGCACACCATAGCACTACATAGCGCAGCATAGCATACCATGTATCATAGTTTACTATACCTGGCGAGTCATGATGCGGATATTCTTTGACATCATAGTTGTTCCCTTTAAAACTATCATTGCTCCATTCTGTGTGCATGGAGTTGGTATTTGAAAAGGGACCCTCGGAGGGACTTGATTCTATCCGACAACCAGAAACTGGCTCATTATCAGCCATATTAACTTCCTCACAACATTCCATATCTTCGTGGATTACATTCACATCAGAATCGTCACCATCCCTACTTTTTCCTTCATCTTCTCTTGGCGATGACTCCTCTCTCATGCTGTCGCGTTCTTTGTTCAAAGTTTGTTTCTTGGTGAAAGGAAGGTCATTAGGCAGAGCACTATCCTTTAACGTGCTTTGAAATGGTGCACTAGACTCATTTCTCGACGAAGGCTGAAGACGTTTTGATTTGGTTTTGCTTGAAATGGACTTGGATGTTGAACTTTGTTTACCATTTTTGGAAATATTCAACTTTGGTACAAGAATGGGTCGATGTAGTTGTTGTAGTCGAGCCTTTTTCCCCCGCAAGTTCTGGTGTGGCTTGGCGTTTGGGCGACCTTTCCTTGGTTCGTTGTAGTCTGGAATGACCACCTCCTCAAAATCGTCCATCTAAAATTCAAACGAGCTAGGTAAGGTTCGTAAGTTTCAAAAAGCATTGTTAAGGTCATTTAATTAATAGTCTTGAAATTAGTTCACAAGGGTTGACTTCTGAATCGCAGTATCCGGCAGTATGATGTATCGAAATCAAGTTTGATAATTAATAATTCACTTTTATCTATACCATTCTGCACTTTAGATACAATTAAACCACTTGTGCTGATTTGTTCTGTATATTTCCCTTGAATTACCATGTTGTGTGATATTGTGCACTTATTGCTCTAGGCCCGTTCAAACTGTTCCAACGTAAAGTCACCAGCACGGCACCATTCTTAAATACATTTTTACATAACAAGTAAAGACTATTTACCTATTAAAGGGATATGCAACTCCAACAAATGTTGGGCTAGAGAACAAAAGAAATGTTGGGTTCTTGCTGGAACAACGTTTGAACATATTCAAACTTCATCCAACATGAATTATACAATAAACAAGATATAACGCGAGCTGTGATTGGTCTAAAACTGTGATCTATTTTTTAACAGATACCAAAATGACGACACGCGTCACGCCACTGCTTCTCTGTTTCTGTTTTAGTTGAATTACAATGGAGGAAAACCTCGAAAATCTGTTTCGATTATTGTATAAAACAAATAGATTCCATTTTCCGTGCGTCTGTTTGTTAATCAGCATTGGCAACACGGCCCAACACTGTTTGAAGGGCCATTTAAACGGTCCTAACATTTGACGCAACAAGTTGAATCAAACGTTGGCTTTGAAAACCGGCCTTTTTAAAATCATGTAGGAAAACAAAGCACAAACATCTAATATAACTAGGTGTTCAGTTACACTTGCTTTAACAACAGTCTGGCATAATCCAAAAACAAATCCAAGTGGATACTTGGTATGGAATTGTTCGTGTCACTAGATGTAAATAACCACGATAACCTTCATATAGAATTCCTCGTAGTACTTAAAGCAACACCCGTTTCTTTTTCCACCAAGTTGTCAAAATCTCCTCGCATACTTGGAAAAAAATGCTCCTATAAAGCTCCTACGTTTTGGATTGTGGGCATACCATACGAATAATGATATACACAATAAACAAGAATACTATGCAGTGCAAAAGACATGCATCAACTAAACATATTATCTCCTTGTATCAGCGATGCACTGCAGTCCTGCTGATAAATATAGATCATATAGCAGAAATTGTCATATTCCATCTATGAGGATGAATAAATCTAGTTCGAAAACATTAAGAAAACGTTTAGAAAACCTTTTACCTTGTTTTGAAAACATAGCAGAAATTGATCCCGATATTATGGACCCTGAAAATATGTGTAGAAGTTCTTTTTCCAACTCAAAACTTCTAAATCATATTCAAATCAAAACCAATGTCTCAAAGTTTCACGTGTGCACATTTCCTATGTGGCTACATGACTCACACTCAAACTGCACACTGCAAAACTGAAAAGAACACCAAGAAAGGGTGTAACTGAGTTGTAGAAATCTGCGAGGATATTCATGTAAGTGACATTGGGAGGTAAAATTGACCGGCAGACCATAACATGTAGAGGCTTCTAGGAATATTTACACAAATATGGACATCAGTTATGAAATGAGTGTTAGAAAGAAGTCTACCATACACTAAACGATATGATATTGATACTGATACTATTCTGACTATCAGAACACCGTTGTTGAGACGATCTGCAGTTTACAATGATTTGATGATGTGAGATGCCTACCTCTGTCTCACTCCCACTGCCCAATTCAACCTCTTCAAAGTCTTCGTCCTTGCTACAGTACAAAAGAAGAATGTGCAATTACTGATAAATTAACAAACTGTATTTGCACAACATATTACCACATATCAAAAACAGACCGTTTTTATTTGATTACTTCACGAAACGTTCAATCAACACATGTCTTGTCAGTTTTATAAGGTTTTAAATAGTTAGTAGCACACAAGTGCTGTGTTGCTTTAGATTAATTATATATTAATAGGTTGTTTTTATTTAGGGTGCGCTCGATTTACCATATTCAGGAATAGGAATACACTCGGGACCATTTCAAAATCTCTCCTATAACCTCTAAGCAATAAAATGATTATACCGAATTATGAATTAGCGTACGCTGAAAACTAGTAATTCTGTTTAGTATATTTCTAACAAGTAATACTGATCAGTTGAACAGATCAAAGTTTTTATTCATTGTATTCTTATTCCGGAATACGGTCAATCAAATGCGCCGTAATAGTCTTGTTGTCTTTTCATTTTACTATACTTTAGTTTAGCTTAGCTGATTAGCATTAATATCACTTATTATTCATAATTGGTAATTGTGGCAAAACTCGACAGGGAACACCAAATAAACTGTAAAGCTGTCATTAACAAAAGCCAATTTCTAACTTTAAATTAAACATTCAATCAGTGTCCTTTTAATAACACTTTTATCCAGGAACTCTGGAACGTATGATCGTGGCTGATGTAATATCCACATTTTCTATCTAGTCGAGGTATGCCAAAAAAACCAAATGTGCAGCAAACACGAACTAGTTTAAACAAAACTACCATCACATCCTATGCTACTCTGTTATATTAGAAACATACAAAAACATCCATTGCAACATACCACGGTGGAGGATTTAATTCACCAAAGAATGATGTGAACTCCTCAATCAGGTGCTGCTGTCCCTTAAGTAAAGGCACCATGGATTCATAGAACTGTAAAGAAAAACAGTATACATACGTTAGTCTGCACTTTACTGTGCTGCATGCAATAGTAGTAACAGTAACAGTAACAGTAACAGTAACAAACAGTAACAGTAGCAGTAGCAGTAGCAGTAGCAGTAGCAGCAGCAGTAGCAGTATTAGTAGCAGTAGTAGTAGTAGGAGCAGTTGAGGTAGTAGTAGTAATAGTAGTAGTAGTAGTAGTAGTAATATTAGTAGTAGTAGTAGTAGTAGTAGTAGTAGTAGTAATATTAGTAGTAGTAGTAGTAGTAGTAGTAGTAATAGTAGTAGTAGTAGTAATAGTAGTAGTAGTAGTAACAGTAGTAGTAGTAGTAATATTAGTAGTAGTAGTGGTAGTAGTAGCAGCATAAGCAGCAGCAGCAGTAGTAGTAGTAAGTAAAATATAAACTTTATTAGCATGTTCTTTATATCAATTGTCAAAGCTATGGATAAGTAGCAATACATAATTCTACATAATTTTGACAAATAAATAAATGACAAATAACTTATTAACATGATATCCATTTATATACTTGGCAAAGTTACTGAGATTTCGCCATATCTGAATTCAATAACTCAGTTCTAAATTAAAATATATACACAACTTGGTAAAAGAAAATGCATGTGTTCGACTTTTGTTTCTGTTAAAAAACTGACTTTGTTACTGATAGATAAATAGTTAGGAAGAAAGTGACATTCGCCTTCAATTTTTGAGGTATTGGATATCATACAAATTCAGTTGCCGCGGGATTATTGGTTGTTGATATCTTCCAATTGTAGTCATTAAACTATGACTGCTTACACGCAGTTTTGTAAGTACTTGTCTGTACCTAATGCAATTGACCAAATTGCGGTACGATTCCTGACAGAAGGTACTCTTTTATGTCGCAAATAATTATAGTTTGGTAGTTTTCTATATATTATTGCGTCGACTTGAGACCTCATTCGGCATCACAGACTCTGCTCTCAAATGGTTTTCATCGTACTGTGATACTGAGGGATGGTTGATGAGGTGATCGATAGAGGGTGGTGGTCAATGATGGTAGGTGACGGTCATTGGAGGAGAGTGGTGGTGGATGATGGTGGTTGATGATTACGGATGGTGCATTGTGATAGATGCGGGTGATGGTATTGGATAATAGGTGATGGCGACGGAAGGTATGTAAGTAAATATAGGTGGCTCCCAAATTTAAATTTCCCTGTGGTTTTATTGAATTGAGTGAGTCTGGGAAACATCTTTACCATTACACACAAACGGACGGATTACGTGCATTATTATATAATAATAACAATAATAATAATAATAACAATAATAATAATACTAATATAGGATAGTATCCAACCAATCAGAAGCCAAAATATGACATTTGGCAAGGTAAGTAAATATGACGATCACAGATCACCTGGCTGAATCTTACCTCAACTTGGCTTTTGCTACCTTTGTTCCATGCACTCAGACCTCTGAGGATTCTTTGAAAATGTGCTGGACTCTTTTGAAAGTGCATCTGAAAGGTTTGATAGTGCTCATAATCAATCAACAATCTACTACTCAAGACCAGCGAGCCATAGTGGAACCACTATAGTGGAACCACGTGCACTATGGCTCACTGCTGACTTAACTCCAAGATATCACCAGCTGTTGCTGTAACGCTGGGTTCGCTATGACCTTCCTGAAGGAAATATCAATCCCTTACATTTTGTCAAGGATTTACGAAAAACAAAGGAATTCTCGACATTTGCTTCAAATTACTCATGTTATCTTTATAAATTATATATCTCAATTTTACCTTTGTTGCAAATTCTTCACATAGAGTATTTGTATACACAAAAACGTTGACGCATGGGCAGAGATGGATCAAGGTGTGCTTAAAACTGCCATCTTGATGTTTAATGTCACCATCCCATTAAAGATGTCCCGATTAACTTGAAGATCAGTGATTGGTCGATATTTTTAGAATAATTCTAAGGCTCCTCTTATTGTGAGAAACGAACTTTAAATCCTTAAATTTGTTTCAAAATTTCAACAAATCGTCATCTCACTTTCTTTGGCAGTACTGAAAAGAAACATGTAACAATAATTATAGTTACAATTATGCTAATTAACAACCTGTTCTAGCGCAATGCTTATCTTCCTATGATCCCAGCTCATCTGCCTAGTACATACAGTTGTTGTATATTTTCAAGGTTTCAAATTTTCTATATTTACTAGTACTAATTTATTTGCTTTATTTGTTTTATCTATTTTACGTCTTATATACTTTATATACCTTATGCAGTTTTGTATTTACCTTCCATTTACTTCTTTTTCTGACTTCATAAAAATAATTTAAATTTAATTATAATCAGCTAACTGTCTAGTCTAACCTCTGGTTATTACAGTTAGCTGAGTACCTAACAAACCTGTTAATTTCTACTTTTTCTATTCTTTTTGTATGTCAAAATGGTACTAAAAAAGTGTATTGTATTATACTGTATTGTAAAACGTTTCTTGTTTGTTCCAGTGTAAAACAGCGGGGGAGGACGCACCTTGATCATGTGCTCCTGGACGCACTGAGGGTCGTGACTACCCAGAATTGAGAGCAGCTCATCGTCGGAGATGAAGAAGAATCTGGGAAAAGCGTTCCTCTTGGAGTCCAGATAGTCATTCAAACTCTTCTGACATTTCTCCAGACCGTTTACAACGTGTTGCAGCTGTTCCAGTCTGTTGGCAGCATGGCAGGCATCCAGCACTTTTGGGTTTTTAGCTGTTTCGTTCATTATCTGAAATTGTGACACATTTCATCAACTTAGCTCAAATGAAGTTATTAACTTGCAGTATTTGAAATGATTGATTACACAAAGAATGCATCAAACTAAATTTGTTTTCCTTTCACTGTGGCCATTCAACAACTCAATTCACCTTCTTGAAAGTTTTATCAATGTCGTCAAATTTCTTGGCTTCTTCAGGGAGCTGGGAGCGAATGTCACCTCCAACAAAAATACTTTCTAAGTACATCCACTTCCGCTGCACTACCATCCAAACCTAAAACATGAGAACAAAATCATTAAAACTTAAAACAGGTATATGTTCGAGCCATTCTTGTCGTGTTTGACAAGACAGAGACACGGAGATATGCACGGACACAACATGCAGTGACGGCGACAAAGAGCCAGGGCAAAGAACGCTACCCTGACATGCACAGGTACATAGACACGTGTGACATGTGTGTATATAAACACGCCCTAGTAAAGCATGGTCATGGGTACATGTATAGCAAGACCACCAAATACTGAGCTGACTGATGATTTCTCGTGTAAAGGGTAAACCAAAAGGGTCGATGATGGCATTAGACAGGACATGGTACAATTGTGTAACACAGAGAGGTCACATGAGGCAGGGTAAGGTGAAGAAAGGTAAGGTAAGCCGAGATAGGGCAGGATAAGGCTAGGTGAGGCATGGTGAGGCAATATGAAGCAGAGTAAGGCAAGACACGGCTTAGTAAGGTGAGGCAAGGCAGGCGAAGCATAGTAAGGCAAGATGAAGCTGGTAAGGCGAGACAAGGCAGGGTAAGACAAGGCGAAGTATGGTAAGGCAAGATGAAGCTGGTAAGGCGAGACACGGCTGAGGATGGTGAGGCAAGGCAGGCGAAGCATGGTAAGGCAAGATGAAGCTGGTAAGGCGAGACAAGGCAGGGTAAGACAAGGCGAAGCATGGTAAGGCAAGATGAAGCTGGTAAGGCGAGACAAGGCAGGGTAAGACAAGGCGAAGTATGGTAAGGTGAGATAAAGCAGGGTAAGATAAGACAAAGCTGAATAAGGAGCGATTGGGCAGGGTAAAGCGTGATGAGGCAGAATAAAGCAAGACAAAGCTGAGAATGGCGAGACAGGGCTGGGTAAAGCAAGATAGAGGCATAGTAAGGTGAGACGAAGTACAGTAATTAAGGCAAGACGTTAGGCAGCTAAGTCCAACCGTAGCATAACACATACTAGAAGATAACTCACACAACCAGTTACAACACAGTGTAAAATGACATTCATATCATGTGATACAATGAGCTGAATCGCTCAAACATGTAATGCAAAAGTGTATTCCCATATATAAACATGCTTTACACTCACCTCTACAACTTCTCCTATGTGCGACAAGCTCTTCTCCCACTTGTTCACAGTCTCCAGGAAGGGCCCCACGAACCTGGAGGCCGACATACTCTGCAGGTTCAAGGCGTTATCGTCCAGTATCTGTGTAATATCATCCACAGTACCCAGCACGAACCCTCTCTCCTGTGTTCCCTTCATGTACTTGGACACGCTAAACTTCATGTTCCCCCAGGTCTCTGCAACTTCAAGGATTCCTTTCTCGATGCTCAGCTCCTTTGTTGCGCTCGCTGTGATGTCACCAATGACGTCACTGAACTTGTGCAGCTCCATGGCAAACATGTTTTGTAGTGTGAAGGTTTCAGGGTTAAGATCGAACTTCATTCCCGTCAGCTCCATTAATTTCTTCCAGTGCCTGCACACAAACAACTGAATTTAGGAATTGCATGGAATGTTCGAAGCAAAATGATTACCCTGTCTCCAGTAAAAATCATTCACTGTGGCCGGTGTCCCCCCCCCCCTTCTACCTTTCCCGTTAATAGCCAAATAGAGCGGCACATTGCTGTGGTAGCCAAATACGAACTGGCATATGGTGGTTGGGAATCAAACAATTGTCATACGTTTTCAATATTTGTTAGTCATGTATGATATGTCGTTCATTAGCTAATCGAATTCCCATAAAACATTGGGCTACTGTTCTCACCCTCTTTCCACGTAATCTTGTTATTGTTTCGTATCTGCTCTTTAGTATTGATATTATAATATAATATGTAACTATTAGTGTTTTAAGGTTTGATTTACCCGCCTGTACAATTTCTCCTATTTATAAAGTTCTGTTGCTCCTCTATTTATGTCTCGCTGGGAGCTCGATTTGTTGAAGGTTTGTAAAGTTGTCCAGTTCTACCCACATAAACATTATCTATGAACACCGTCTACTTTGCAGCTCAGGTTTAACAACTTGACCACTCAATGGTGGACGGAGAGCCTCGAACGGTTCTGGACCATGCAATGGAGGTCTCCGAGGGCCTACGGTTTATCGTCCTTATCCGAGAAGACATGAGGGTCTAACCGTTTGCAGATGTTAGAGCAAAGGCAGCACCTTTTCCTCAGTTATTTTAAGATCCTCAGTGTTGGTCCGGCCGAAGCTCGAACCACCGACCTCCCGCATGTAAGACCGATGCTCTACCAACTGAGCTAACCAGGATGCATTTTAAACATTGTGAATATTGTAAACACTGACGCTCCCTGGGTGGTCATCTGCACTTTGTCTGGATATCTGGCAATGTAGAAGGTGTGTTTACTGCTAAACAAAATACAGAGTTCATTTCTGACCCGCAGATCTGCTTCAAGGTATGTCATTTGCAGTTCATATTTCGTCACAAAAAATGGGGCACTCTGATACAACAAAAATGACCCACAGCACATGTCTGGAAGATCAGTTAGACTTAACAACAAAGAAATACAATTAACAAAACAGGCAGAATTTAGTTTGTTTAAACAAAATAAATTGTTTCATTGTGGGATATTTCATATTGGAGCATTGTGTATTCGAAAAGTATGCCTTCAGTTACTTGAAATGTTTCATCAAAGTGAAACAATATAAACTAATTTCGTGTCACGTTATTCTACAAAATAGGCTGTTCTTCTCATATACTCTACAGAGTAAAGAAGTAGCTTAGAGGGAGAAAAGATTGATTTAGTCGGACGTATGTATAAGAACGTAGAAGACACAACTGACCAGCACCTGGCTGACAGTAACAATGATTGTACTGCCATTTCTGTCCTTGATGGCTTTGTAGTGCAACTGACCCAACTGCTGTTTGCCAAGAGCTCCCTGCCAATTTGCAATGAAGACAAACGAATTAGCAATGGGCCAATTAATCAATCAATTTTATTTAGACACGCTAGCCCCAACGTCTAAAAGCTAGTTTCAATGTGTGTCATCAGAATCGAGGCTAAATTAAAACTATACAGTCATGTATATCATATAAAAACTTTAAAACATAATGTACAAGTTTGTACCTGCATTGAATCTGCAGCCTGCAGTAACTTGCAGCGGAATAATGCCGATGTTGACGAAGAGTTCATCTCCACTTCTTGTTTCAGCTTTTTCACATCTTTCCACGTGCAAGCCACCTGTGCAACGTCAGATGAAACCATCATTACCTGAACAGTTGGACTCATGTTTTTAAAAATCAATTAATTAATTAAATGGATGATGAAAACTATCTACAAGGTCAATGTTGTCAACATAATTAATTAATTAGAGCCATATTCCACCATTTTCCTCTTAAATATCTTATGGAGCATTGGGGCCCTCAACTCTCTTGGTAGGGATGGCCAATCTGCTGTCACTCTATAATAAGTTGCTCTTTTACCCCACTCCGTCTATGTTTCAAATTTTATTTCTAGGAATTCATTTTTATCGTTATATGTAAACTGATAGAGTAATTTCAGTAGCATTTTTAATGCTACAGTTCTAAATAATAACCTGTATCTGTGTTAAAATAAACTATTGTCAGTATTCAGTGTTGTACATAGTATAGTATTTAGCATTTCCATACAAACTCCAAAACTATCTGGAAATCAGGTTTTAGCTGCAACACTTTGAAACCTGTTGGTGCTACATTTCCTGTCAATATTTTAATTTAGTTCCTCCTATAAGATGGTTCTAACCAATATGTTAGATAATGACTGAACAATCAAACAAAATGCTTTCACCCCAAACTGTTTATACCTTCATGAGCCAACAGAAGTCTTGGAGGAATGTGCCTGGATAGCTATCATCCACTTCAACAATTGGAAGGTTCTCATCCAGAGTCACCAGTACTTTACCATCATCAGTGAACATGAGAGATGCCAGGTACACACCCCTGGAGACAAAAGAATGAGAACAATTGATAGACAATGAAACAATAAGGGTGCTTCATTTGGTATTATTCTGCAATAAGACTAGTCAGAATAAATTGGAATAGGCATTCATTTGCAATCTAGTCCTATTCTGGAATACTTGAAATATATTCTGTGCATTCTGTTCCAGGTAGCAGAATGGCCAGAATGTATTCCATGTATTCCTATTCCGGAATAAGAATATCCCAAACTAATGCACCCTCAGTGACGTATCCTGTACCCCTAGTAACATGACAGGCATACTTGATATAAAGAAAATATAGTTGCATTAAGATGGGAATTACCAAAAATAGTTGTATACCCAGCTAAAGAGGATGATGACACTTTATTCACAATTAAATTTCCCTGAGGTAGAAATAAAGGAATATCTAATTCACAGTGAAAATAATTGTACTGTACAGACAATAGAATATTAGTAGAAAAACCAAAACGTATTTGTAGAATGGATATTCCACTCACATAGGTGACAAATCAAGGTTAGAAAATCAGGCACTTGAGTATTGGAGTAGAATAACAAAAAATATAAAATAAAACGAAAATTATGCATACCGTATACGGTCTGTAACTTACGTACATGAAGACATGAATTTTACCCTCTCATGTTAAGGGCTTGTAAGAGAAAATGAAGGGGGGGGGACTTATATCTCAGGGAATAATAACCAGGCACAATATCTTTTTTTACCAAACAAGTGAGAATCTAACTGAAGGGACTTTGAGGAGGGGGTAGACACAGAAGTAAGGTATACACAGTCACAGAGTCTACGAGAGAAAAAAAGAAACATATTAAATAGTGAAGATAGTAGCATGACTGTTGGAGGGAAGAAATCGACATCCACTGTCTAACCTGACAATCATGACACAGACAGGTAACACTTTGCATCCATAGTATAAGTATTTTTTATAACTGGTAGCTAAAACAAAACTATAGAACATACCTTTTCAGGTTCTTTACAAATTTTGGAGTTGAATGAAAGAAAATGTTGGTGTACTTTGTGATGCTCTTTTTCACTGCTTCTCTCCTACTTGTCTTGGGGGACTCTCCTCGTTCCAGCTCTGATAACCATGCAAGAAGTTGGGCAAAATATATTGTAAAGAACAAAACTAATAATAAAATACAAAAAGTGAGGCAAGACAAGTACTGTGGTCATCAAACAGGGAATTTAATTCTAAACATGTAACAATTCTGGGCAAAAGATCTGGTCTAACAAAGTCCAAAAAGTACTAACATGACTGTAAAATATATAAATGGGATCTCTTCCTGAGATTGCTCCCAGTTTTCCGTTCAACCCTATCTGGGCCGGGGTGGGGAACAATCAGCCCCCCCAAGGACATTTTATTTCGCCATTTTTGTAAATAATAAATGCTATCAACTTGAAACTTTCTGACTTTTCCCAAAATGTATTAGCGGACAATTTGATGTGCCAATCATAGCTGTAGATACTTCTCTGTTGCCATAGCAACCATGTTTATGAATGACACTTTTGTCAAAAACTTAACTTTTCTGAAAATTTAATTTAAAATTGTCACAGGACAATTCTATGTTTTTTAATTAATTTTAACTCAATTAAGGCAAAATTCTAACGTCATCAAAAATCCAAGATGGCCGCCATGAAAAACAAGATTGCGTCTTTGTGATGTCATATGACGTCATAATTGAATTCGCTAATTGCTAAAATGTACATCATGGACCAATTAATTAATCTACTAATTATGGCTTTGCTACCATTTATAATAAGAGAATTAAAGAGAGGGGGCCGATTGAGCCCCTCCCCGGCCTTCCTGACACCCAAAATAGCCCGGCCCAGAAAGGCTTAATATAATTATGGTAGATCTCACATGGCTGTGCGAAGATACGGCTTTTAACGAGAAGATATTGAAAAGCCGTATCTTCAAACAGCCATGTGAGTTTCTTTTTATCATATGAAAATCCATAAGGAAAAGCGAACTGCTGAGCCAGCGAACCAAACATTCTGCTGACTTTGTTCAACAAAGCATAAAAATAAATAACCAACGATATTTTATATGTAAAGAGATATGACTTTTTTCAACCTTTTTAACACTCTGTATTAACATGATAAGTATATTTTAAATATGTAGAAATTGCAGTCAGGCATATTAAAATGTTGATTAAAAGGGTTGTCTCTGACTAAAATGGCTAAGATGACTAAAATAAGCAATGTAAATTTTTTTGTAAGATACTACTGCCGACCTTCTTCAGTGGAGTAAGAATGTATGTAAATCTGACGACGATCGTCATTAAAAACAGAAAACCTACAATGTTTGGGCATTGTTTTTGGCGCATAGGGAATTTAAAATTCCCGGAATAGTAATACGTTCATTTCCTGTGTTGTCATACCCTACGGAGTACCACGCCTCTAAGAAAAGTATTTTGTGGTGTGCCTGTTGGGATGTTACGATTTTAGCATTATTTTAAAAATGCCATTGTGTGGACGTGCCCATGGACGTGTTGCGCGATCTTTGAATGTTCATTGAAATTTGTTGTCGCTCTTCGGTGTTCTCCCACACGTGTTTTCAAAGCGCTATCAGTCTGGCCGTAGTAGACCCATCTACAGTTGTCACATGTAATTTTGTACACGATATTTCTTGCCTTTTCTTCTTCTATCTTGTCCTTGAGCCAGTGAAGTAATTTGAGATCCTTACACTCCTGCTCAAAAGATCTTCTGGCCATTCCTGCCACAAACCTTTTAAAAATCCTACGGAGATCGTGCTTTCGCAGCAGCAGCACCACGGCTGTGGACTGAGCTCCCCACTTCAGTCAGAATGGCGAATTCTTTGATCATTTTTCAACGTTCTCTCAAAACC